>JAJHUR010113787.1:0-35658 GCA_027495735.1 Lutjanus campechanus | reverse complement strand
AAAAAAAAAAAAAAAAAAAAAAAAAAAAAAAAAAAACAAAAAAAAAAAAAAAAAAAAAAAAAAAAAAAAAAAAAAAAAAAAAAAAAAAAAAAAAAAAAAAAAAAAAAAAAAAAGGGGGCAACAAGTTCAAGGAGACACTAAACACAGACAATGAGACATAAAACTACCACAAAAAGACACATGAAACTATCACAAGGTAACAAAAATGACTTCAGAGACACAAAAGTACAACAACAGGACAAAAAACTGCTACAAGGAGACACAAAACACACCCTGAAATGTACCATAAACAGATATAAAACTACCAAAAGGAAACAAAAAATGACACAAAATACACATAATGAGACACAAAATACCTCAAAAGACATAAAACTACCTCAGAGACAAAAACTACTTTGAGGAGACACAAAACACGCACAGAAATAGACTGAAAAGTACCACAGAGACATAAAACTGACACAAAGAGACAAAAAACGACTACAGTGAGACACAAAATACAAAAAAAAGACATTTTTGCATGTACTTGTGACTGTAACTTGTGACAATAAAGGGCTATTCTATAAAAGTCCTACAAAGAGACAAAAAACTACCACAAGGAGACAAGAACATCAACAAATTAGCATTAAAACTACTACAAGGAGACAAAAATGACAACACGGACAAAAAAGGTAACAAGAGGACAAAAAACTATGAGGAGACACAAAACACACACAATGAGACATAAAACTTCCACGAAGAGACATAAAACTTTCACAAGGAGACAAAAATTACTTCAGAGACATAAAGGTACCACAACAGGACAAAAAACAACTACGAGGAGACACAAAACACACAGAGATGGAAAAAAGCCACAAAGAGATGTAAAACTACCAAAAGGAAACAAAAGAAATGACTATAAGGAGACACAAAATACCCACAATGAGACACAAAATACCACAAAAGACAAACAAGAGAGAAAACTATGATGAGGAGACAAAAAAACATACACAGAGACATAAAACTGCCACAAGGAGACAAAAAACTACTACAAAGTAACATAGCAGGCAAAAATGACTACACAGACACAAAATCTAACAAGAGGACAAAAAAACTACTATGAGGAGAGAAAACATGCACAAAGGGACATAAAACTTGTACAGGGAGACAAAAATAACTATTGTTGGGAATGAGACTGGGCTGGGAGATTCTAAGCTTTCCTATCTTAACAACTCTGGGAAAAGACAGCGCAGGCACCCCAAACGTCTGAGTGAAGATCTCTCCTCAACTGCCAACATATTTCACAACTGAGAAGGAAATACTTTCATATGTGACAGCAAAGGAGTGCATGGTGAGAAACAGACAATGTTTGTGACTTTATTATCTGCCACTGGGGGCAGAAAAAGCCCATTTCCAGTAAGAAGGGTTCCTGCAGTCAGTCCACTCTGAATGTCTTTTTCATTCCAAAATGCTACTTTTTGCCAAATGGATCTGTCTGACGTCCAGTGACACATCTCGGCCTGTTTCTCATTTGGTTAAACATCCACTGAGTTAGAGCACATGGAAGAGGGCTGACAGGCGAGCATTTCAGACTGATTTTCTGTCTCTGTTCTCATGCTGTAAGAGCATCCCAAATTGGCACTCTGCGGGGAGCTGGGAGGATGTGATAAAACAAGCTGACATCATCATCATCAATGGAACACAATCATCTCATCTCAAGGGGTTTGCTTGCAACACTGCAGCGGAGCGGTCCAAGAATCCAGAGGAGAAATGCAGCTGAGTTTAATTCTGTAGGTGAAGTGTAACAGTTAGCTGAGTGGCTGCTGGAGCTCCATGAGATGGATGTTATTAGATATTCAGAGTTAGGATTGTTAAAAGCCCCCTTTCTATCCAGCATGGATTATTGGAACCAGTTGGATGAGAAGAGACGGAGAGGGGGCTCACTGTCTGAAGTCAAGTCCATGCCGGCAGCTCAGCGACTGGTTTCCCCTGGTAGTGTCTCTGCGATCAGTAGGTGAGTCTCCAAACAAGGCAGCTCAGCAGCGTTGTGTCAACATCAGATGGCTCACTGAGATGAGAGAGTGGCTAATATCTGAGAGGTACTACCTGCTGAGTTGGGTTGTATTTCAAATGAAAGCAGCAGCCAGACAGCTCCTTCCTACCTCCAAGTCATGGTCAAACCTCGCCAATGACCACAAAGCGAGGAAAAATGGCAAAAGGGATCCAAAAGTACAACTATGAGACAAAAAACAACTACGGAGACACAACAGTATCACAGGGAGACATAAAACTACCAGTAAGAGACATAAAACTACCACAAAGAAACATTAAACCCCCATAAGGAGACAAGAAACAACAGCAGACACACAAAAGTATCACAAGGGGACACAGAACTATGACAAGGAGATACGAAAGTACCACAAAGAGACATAAAACTACCACAAGGAGACAAAAGCGACTGCAGAGACAAATAACACACAGAAAAAGACATAAAACTAACACAAGGAGACCTATGAGAAACTATGAGAAAGAGATATTAAACACACATACAAAGAGATACAAAAGTGCCACAAAGAGATGTAAGACTACCATAAGGACACAAAAAACAACTGAGACACAAAAATACCAAAAGGGGACAAAAAACAACTACGAGGGGACACAACAAAGAGATGTACAAGCATCATGAAAAGACTTAAAACTAACACAAGGAGACAAAATATGACTACAAAGAAACACAAAACACTCAAAGAGATATATGAGGAGACAGTTTGGGACTGTCCCATCTACTGCATGTTTCCCATAGCAATTCTTCTTCTATGAGGAGACACAAAATATGTACAAAGAGACACAAAACTACCACAAAGAGACAGAAAATGACTATGGGGAGACACAAAATACCCACAAAGAGACATAAAACTACCACAAGGACCCCAAAGACAACTACAGAGACACAAAACCCACACACAAAGAGACAATACTACCATAAGTAGACAAAAAACGACTGCGGAGACACAAAAGTACCAAAAGGGGACAAAAACAACTATGAGAAGACATAACAAATAGATATAAAAGTATCACAAAAATACATAAAACTACCACAAGGGGACAAAAAACAACTATGACAAAAAGGAACACAAAAGTATCACAAAGAGATGTTAAAACTACCATATTGAGACAAAATATGACTACAAAAAAACACAAAACGCACAAAGAGATATGAAACAATGACAAGGAGACAAAAGGCAACTATGAGAAGACACAAAACAGACACAAAAATATCACAAAGAGACAAAACTATCACAAGGAGACAAAAATAACTACAAGAAAACACAACACTATCACAAAGAGACATTAAACAACCACAAGGAGACAAAAAACTATGAGGAAACACAATAGAGAGCAAAACTACCACAAGGAAACATAAAACAGCTACAAGGAGACACAAAATACCCACAAAGAGACATAAAAAAAACACAAAGAGACAAGAAACAACTACAGACACGAAATACCCACAGACATAAAGAAGATGGAAATCACAATGAGATAAACAGACAAAAAATAACCATTAGGAAACACAATAGAGACCAAAATTACGACAAGGAGACAGAAAACAACTATAAGGAGACACAAAAGACGCACAAAGAGACAAAAACTAGCACAAGGGGACAAAAAACAACTGTAGGGAGACACAAAACTCCCTCCAAGCCATGGTCAAACTGAACTGTTTGGGACTGTCCCATCTACTGCATGGGAGACATGTTTCCCATAGCAATTCTTCAGAAAGCAGCTGTGGGAATGTTAACCAGATGTTCATTTGCCAAACCAACCAGTTTGTCCTCATCTTTGGATCCTTTACTCTTGTAAATATGAAACAGGCAGCCAGAAAACACTTTAGATAAAGCCTGAAGTGTTAAGTATCTTTCACATGAACTAGGTCAAGGCAGAGGTGTATACCAAGCCTGGGAACCAGACGGGCCTGCAACCCCCTGTTTTATTTGCTTGGGCGGATACAAGTGCCCACCCCACTCCTGTTCAGACTGATTTCAACCCATCCTGGATCTGGTTGGACCAAACACAGCCATGTAATATGGGACAGGTTTGATATCATGACTGTACAGAGGAGAAGGACTTTTTGGCCACTGAGACATTTTTATTAACAACTATGATGGCTGCCACTGAGGTGGAACTGTTGTAGCGGTTAAATCCGCCATCATGTCAGTGATAAACGAACTGGACAGCATATTTTCTCTAAAGGAACAAACAACTGCACTTTAAGCTTTTGTTGTTAAGATCTTTGCCGCACTTTCAACAGAATTTGGCATCTTAACAAGTGCGCAAGGTCGCATGTTTGGATCCTCTGTAAGTCTATCCAATTGAGTCCAGAGGCACTTTGGTCTGCTCCCATTAATAACACCCCTTGAAGACTGAAAATAAACTAAGAGGTTCCAGACAAATTTTGCGTTTGTGATGATGCCAGGCTTGTTCTGAATAACTGCGTTTAAGGACATCATAGAGAGGGCGGGGTGCGACAAAGTGGGCTGACAGCGCACATCTTCGGACAGTCTCTCCTCAAAGGCATTCGTAACATTTCACACACTGTGGTTGTACAAAAAATGCAAAGAGCGAGTTTGAGAGAGAAGTCTAAACCCCGCTTTCGTTTACCCCTCAAAACACTAATCCAATCACTGTACACGTGGACTCGTCCGTCGCTTGAAAACTTACAAAATTGTTGGATACAGCCCTCCGATGTTGGAAAGATGTGGGTTTTAGTTAATCTGGCAAGCACTTCATTAGTACATCGATACATTAAACCTCAACTTTTAGTTGTCCAAATTTGTTTGGTCTTTGCTGCAGCTTGTGAACCTAGGATCCAGACATTTGTTCTTGCTAGCAGATTTGTGTGGCCACGATCCTGTTCAGAGAGATTTCCACCCGACCTGGATCCGGTAGGACCAATCACAGCCGCCACATGCCAGGTTTGAGCACAAAGCCTCAGGCTCATAAAATTCAAATCAAACTGGTTCCAGAATAATTGATGGCGATGCCGGGCTAGGACCTTTGGATCTACTGTGTCCTCCCATGTGCCAAATGGAGCAGTAATGAGCCCAATTCCTGTTTGGCATGGCCGATTGAGGCAAAGGAGTCGCTGCATTCGGAAATTTCTATGCCCAAGCAACACACAGGTGAGATTTATGATTTACTGGATGACAATAATACAGTGTTGCTTTTGCAAGAGAGAAGGCTTCAAGGATAACTGGGTTTGTTTGATAAATGTAAGTCTGATTAAGAACACACCACAGCTGCTTCCCTGCAGACGCGTACGAGAACAGCTGTGGACACCATGGACACGTCGTAGTTCCGTTTATACTACATTCACACATGCACAGATGGTATTCCATAGCTTGTTGTAGGGTAGTGTTCACAACGAAGTGAAGGTACACTGATGTTTGCGCATCACGTTGGCCCTCGCGTTATACAACCATATGCATACGTAAGCACTGTTGTGGTTTTAAAACAGACCTGTATCACATGTATCCAGCTGTTATATATTAATCTCTCTTTTATCAAGTTTGAACAATGGAACTAGAGACCTGCCTACTCTCTTTCTCTGTCTCTCACGCTGTCTGCTGTCTGTGTGCCTCTTTTATTTGACTGGGACTTTTAATGTATTACTATTAGACTGCAGTGAGCACTTCCTGTGACAGCAGTGTGCTTAAAATAGCCCCGAAAAGAAAAATGGTACCCATCAATTTGACTCCTTTCTCCAACCAGCCCTGCTTGGCAGAAAAACACAAACCCTGATGGCCAGTGTACTCACTAGGCGGTATTTGTAAAGCAGACGAAGATAAAAAATAAATGCCAGAAGCTCTGAATAGTCTCAAACTCTGAATAAAACTTTAGTGTATCCAGGAAATTGGAGTGAGGAGGAGCAAACAAGACTAATAGCACTTCTCCATGCGTGTGTGCTGGCTTGGCCCGGCTCGGTTTGACTCAGCACCTGAGCCCCGCGCAGCAGGGATTTGAAGCTGGTCGGTTGCGCTTCGACCTGACTCCAGAGGTGGTCCGTCTCTGTTGTGATTCGGCAAAGCTCGGTGTTTAATGTGGTAATGGGAACACAAATCAACGTGGTATGGTTTGACTTGGCACATGCCACTGGAAAACCCCTATAAGAGTACTGCCAAGCTACAGCTTCTGTGATGTTGTACTTAGGCAAGAAGTGTTTTATGTTGGTTTAGTTAGTGTGTTAAGCTTTGTTCATATTTCAATAAAGACACCAACAGAGCGGACTTGAATATATTCAGTGGACATGCTTCTACATATTACAATCGGGAGTCTGCTTACGCAGATGTATTCCAGACCTCTGCACTAGAGAACAACATTCTTTATTTGTTGTGTTGGACTGAAAAAGGACTGAGGAGTAACTGAGTACAAATATTTTGTTACTTAAATACAAGGGAGTAGGTTTGATTTTGACATTGGTGGGGACACAAAAGTGCTCCAAGGCAGCACGCCTGAAAGTTGATGGTTTTTTTTGTATTTGCAATCATAATTTCACGTCATGTAGAGCTGATCAAACAAGCAAACAATCATAGTCAGAAAAAAAATTCAATTTCGGTTGCCCCCCCTACTTACACTCGCGGTTGCAGATACATGCTCTGCCTCCTGTCCTGTCCAACTAACAGGTTGCAAGTAGCTTTTACAAGTAGATGGAGTGACAGCCAGGGCGGCCAATCACATCTAAGTTAGCGAGAAACCGGCAGAGCCAATCGGAGAGCGATATTTATGTTAGAGGCGGGACTTCTAGCTGAGACTGACTGTTAACCCTTTGTGTGCCATAATCATTGACTAAACACTATGGACAGCGGTTGTATTCATAGTGACTACACATTAGTGGCTGGATAGGGACGTGTCCCTAGTGTCCCTACCCAATTCTTCGCCCCTGCTTAAATACTGTACTTCAGTAGATTTTCAGATATCTGTACTTTACTTGAGTATTTATTTCTCTGACAACTTTTTACTTTTACTCCCTGCACTTAAACACACAAATATCTGTACTTTCTACTCCTTACATTTCAAAGCAGGTTTATTAATTTAGTTTTACGGCATTTGAGGGGAACCCTTGATTATTTTTCTTTTTCGGCATTGTGTGCCAACTTCCCGACAACAAGACCAACTTCAGCCTAAATGGATGGGACAGTCCATTTAGATGCGACATAGAAAAGTTGATTGTATCCATCAGTGCATATCAAGCACACCAGATCTAACAAGACGAAAAAGATGTCACCAGACAAAAAAAGACAAAAAGTACATAAGGCAAAAAAACAACATAAAGGATGTAACAAGATGAAAAAGATGTATCAAGGTTTAAAACAACCTAATTAGATATAAAAGCAGCAACAAGATGAAAAAGACATAACAAGACAAAAACCATTGTAAGAGGACAAAAAAGACACAAGACAAAAGACATAACTAGACAAAAAAGACATAACAAGACAAAAAAGACTTAGAAAGACTAAAAACAACATAGCATGAATAAAAACAACAGGACAAAATAGAGGCAACCAGACAAAAAAGACATAACAAAACAAAAAAGACGTAGCAAGACAAAAGACTTAACAAGGCTAAAAACAACATAACAAAAAAAAATCATGCAACAGGACGTAAAACAACATAAAAGATGTAACAAGACCCAAACAATATACCAAGATGAAAAAGATGTAACAAGATGAAGCAAACAAGAGAGGGGGCTCCACCAGAAAAAATTGTAGAACCAAACACGAAGTACAGTTGCAGCCGATAGGCCTGCCATGTGTTGCAGGTATTTGAACTTAAACCAACGCATGGACAGAATGAATGTTTGATTTGATGGTTCAAGATGAACATTCTATTAAAACAATTCATACTACTACATAACTTTCATGGCAATCCACCCAATAGTTGCCAAGACATTGCTGAATTGTTAACCCAGTTTATCTTGTTGAGAAAATTAATATTTGTGCCAAATACCACTGTAACCCTTTCATTAGAGATACTGAAGTCTGGACCTAGTGGTGGGCCAACCAACTAACTGAGCAGCGCTGCCATCCCTACAGCCGTGCCGGTGGTGCAACTAACAACAATAAAAGGCTGTGTCCTAGCAATTCTAAGTGTACATAAACAGTAAAGGATAAATAACTCAAAGCTCAGAGGACATTAAAAGAACATTTTTGAAAAATATTATCTAAAACCCAATATTTTCCATGATTAGCCTCATGACGGGGCCTACAGATGTGAGCTGGGCTAGTATATTGTTCCTCCACTAAATCATTATGTTGTCAAGTGCTGATCTTAAAAACACTCATGTTATCTTGAGGATGGAGCCGACCAAACCCCCTCAGCTGTGTTTCAGGTCACAAGTTATTCCCATCACACAAAAATAAATTTATTTTCTCTCTGAAAGGCAAAAATGTCACAAACATTTGCAAAATAGGTTGAACTTGATGGATTCCACGTTAGAAAAAAAAAAAAAACTCTTGAAGAATGAGAAGCAGCTCCTATTGATGGATGAGATGGAGGAAGCAGCTGTTTGTAAATGAACCAGTAGGAATGACACACCAAGTTTCCTTTAATACATCTTGGACAACGTGCAAGTGGTAATCAGAAGAGCAGTGTCTGGAATAAAAAATGGCAATGTATTGTGCAAACAATGAATCCATCACTGACGAGGCTGAGGGTTGAAATTGTCCAAGACCCCTCAGAGATTTGACAATGCTCAGATTCCATGAACAACGGACAAAAACATAAAATACAAAGACGGAACAAAAGGATTGTCAGAAACAGGTGGGACTCAAAATCAGATCACACAACTGCTATGATAATATTTATACAAGAAATCCCCATTTTAATTTATACCTGTCGGAGTCACTGACAAGTACTATGTGCTGTAATGGTTTGGTACTGCCAATGAGAACTGTCTGTGCAAAGTTTAAAGTAGTAAATAAAAGACTCTTGTATTTAATGTTCTCTTTCCTTGTTTTCCTTGTCTCCCTTTTCTTATATTTTTTAAATATCTTTTTTATCGCTAACCTTATGGCTGGCAGCAGAGGTGTGGACTAGCGTCCAATGACTTAGACTCGAGGCACAAATTTTATGACTTTAGACTTGACAAGATCAAAAAAGACATGCAACTCAGCTTCACACGGACTTGATCTGTTTGACTTGAAAATACTTGACACATCTACCCCCAAACCCAAAGATCAAAAAGTCTGTTATTTAAAAAGTGTGAATCCACCAATCAATTCATTTCCTGAACCAACTATCGTCAATTAATTCTCAGCAAGCTGACACTTAATTCCCCAGATCTACTTTGAAGCAATCCAACAGCAATCAAGTTGCATGACGAACTAATGTTACATTACTGAGCTCGAGTTAAAAAAAGATATGAAAGATTATTTTATTTGTGGCCAAAAACAACACAATTGTCAACAAAAAATGAATTACAGTGTGCACAATGTGCGGGTTGAAAATTACGAGGGAGACGGAAGATCTTCAAAATTTGTTTGACATTTTAAGTTGCACCAACAACAGTAAGTCGAAACTTTCTTGTTAAAACAAATGAATATTTTCATTGCTCTCATCTACAGTGATACATTTTGGACATGTCATAAAGATGTCATTAAGTGTTATTACACTGTCAAATGCTTTTATAATGGTGTCATGAGTAATTCCCCTGACCTCGACTAAAATTATACCCTTTGGACTTGTTCTGAAGACAAGTGTTGTCTTGATTAAAGACAAGTGATGTTAACAAAACATCTAAAAAAAAAGTTAACTTTGCATTAAAAATGACATAATTGACTAGAATGTCACTTACTGACAAGTCATAAACATTCATGAAGCCTCTTTCATGATCATGACAGGTTATGAGAGTGTCATGTCAGTCTTACACATTAACCTGACATGGCAGATGGTTTGTTACACAGAACTATCTGGGAAGGCGTCCACAGAAACTGAAAAGGGCAAACACTTTCATAAAAACACTTGGCAGGTGATTGGATGAGCCATCTGTCACGTCCAACTTCAGGCCGAACTAACTTCAACCAATCAGATCATCTCATCAAACCAAAGCTGTCCAGAAGAAGAGCAAAAACATCTTTTCCATCGAGCAAAGCCGTCAGTGATGTTCTTTGCTCTTCTTTCAACGAAGTAATACTCTCCAGTTCTGATATAAGTGATGTTATCACAGCATCTACGCTGACCTCTTCAGGAGTCGCCATTGTTTGTTTGAGATGAGTCATTTCCACGGACATTTCTCACTGTCAGTGCACCTAAAACCACGCCCGTAGCAACAAGCAGTCCCTCCTAGGACGCTGATTGGCTTGCACCACCTCTGGTGTGGACACAAACAGATATTTTGGAGCCTGGCAAGATGGATTTCTCGCATGATCTAGTGATCTCGCGAATCCAGCTGCCTTGCAAGGTAACTTACGCACACCCCTTCGAATAAAACGCTACCAGCAAACTCCATGCTACCACTGTTGTGTCGGGTCTGTTTCCTGGTCCCGGTTACTCTGAATCAATACATTCATTTTAAGACAGTGGAGACTAGTGAGAGTGTTTTTATTCACTAAATTAGAGACTGACCTGAAAGCACAATTTTATTCATTCATCAGATGTGATACACTTAGCCTTGGATGCCAGATGCAAGGCAACTCCCTTTTCTTCATTGACTAGAAAGCTTTTCATGTCATGTGACTTCCACTCAGCGAGGGCTTCTATGGTCTTTTTTTGGATGTATCAATATTTTCCTATGTGTTCTCGTGGCTATACATAGGTGAGTGAACAGTGGACATCAAAGCCGGTGTGTGTATGTTTTCTTAACCCTTTCCCTCTGCAGCGTGGCATCTGTAGTGTTTGAAAAGCTCCCATGGGAGCAGAGTGGGAATGCCCTGCTGCATTCTGGTCTCTCGGCCCGATGCAGAGACCGTAGCAGCTGACAAGATTCCGCTTTCTGTTTTGACTCCTCCAGATGACGAGCTCTCGCCAGCCTCGCCACTTTGAATTAACAAACTAAAACAGCATTACTTTAATCAGTTCTTTATGAACTTAAACATGTCATCTGGATCGCTCCAGGCCACATCCACCCCCCGCCCGCCCCCTGTCCCACACACAGGATCTGTTCCTCGGGGAGTGCTTTGGATGAGAGGAAGCTGAATCAACATGGAGGCTTTAACTCCTGTCAGTTTGCTCCGGCGGGCCTCACACCAGAGGCAGAGGAGCAGGTGGAAAAACTTATGAAGATTCTATGACTTTCGGCTCAGAGGAGGAAGTGACATGATGCCCCACAGAGGGACCGGGGGAGGGGTCTGGAAGACATGAGTGTGTGTGTATGTTCTCTGTTAGACTCCCTCAGTCTAGTCGGTCAGCTTTCACTGTCCGCTCTGTCTTTGATGGCGTACAAATGTGATCAGCCGACATCTAGTGAAGGTACAGGCTTGTTGACTGTTTTACAGTACAACCAGTACAATATTTAGCCAATTTCTGACATTACTTTATCAGCTTATTAAGACATTGCTGCTGTTTTTGAGATAGGACACAGGGAAGACAGAAAAAAAGTATGCCAACCCATTCTCGCTTCCAACTCATCAAATACAGCAGCTTGGTCAGTGTCCCAATGCTTCAAACTATGACACTGTAGGTACCCCTCTAACATCACTTCTGGAAGTGCCCCTCGAGAAAGCCTGCAGGTGGGGTGTATAGATGGGTCAAAAAATACACAAGACTTTCATGCAGGAGACTGAGGTTCATGTCATGTCATGTACCAACTGAGCCACTGGGGCACCAGCATTAACATACGCCTCTGTGAGCTTACATAATCAAGGTGTTTATTTTCTTTGACAAACCAATTCTCATGGCAGGTAATCAAATACCAACATATTTGTCACACCCTTTGGTATCTCATACTGACGCCTACGCGTACACTTTCTGATGACAAAATTTATGTCACATGGACTGTAGCATATCCTCACGCACTCTTGGACATGGAAAGTATAATACTGGCTTAAAGACTACCTTTTCGAGACGCTGAGGGGTGTGACAAAGCGGTGGTGTTTTACGGGGGATGATGAAAATGACAATGGGGTGTTTGAAGACAGAGTCAAATGTGCCACACTGATTTGCGTTTCCATTACCACTTTTATGGCGCTGAGCTGTGCCACGTTGCACCCAAGATGGACCTACGCAGGAGTGGGGCCAAAGCAGGTCCGACCCACCTCCAAGCGGGTTGCTGTGACCTCTCACCAACTGTGGCCAACCTGTGACAACCTTCCTTTCTCCCCCTCAAACAAGTGAGTGTTGTGTTACTGTTACTGTTACTGCTGATGAAAACCAAACTTCTACAACAAGAAACAGTGCAAGTGTCGCTAACTCTCCTGCGAGTTAACCTTCGTGTTCATTTGTTGATATCAACTGATATGTTGAGTTCACTGTTCACCTAAAACATGAGCATGTTCAATGAATGTGTTCATGCACAAAACTGCTTATGTCAGGGCCACGTCTTTCTCAGTTGAGTGGTTATAATTCGATTCGTTTTGAATTGTTCGAGACGAGTCACTTCCATGGACACTTCTCGCTGTCGTCTCACCTAGAACCATGCCCGTACCTGCCAGTAGTCCCTCCTAGGACACTAACTGGCTGCACTACTTTTGGTGTGAACAAACACAGATAACTTGAAGCCTCACCAGATGGATTCTCGTGTGATCTCATGATCACGCAATCTTGCAAATCCAGCTGCCTTGCAAGGTAAGTTAGTATCTTGAGACCTTAAAACTGGCTCAAGAGCAAATAGGCTTACTTAAAAAGGGTTGATTGTAAATAAATAGGTTAAATGAAACAGACATAGGGAATGAGCAATCGTTCAATTGTCCTATAATTTACAACAAACCGCAAAAACTATCTCAAGAATAATTTTTGTACTAATATGTTTCAGTGCTTTGTCTCCATTCAAAGTGTAGACATAAAGAAAACATTCCCCAGGTGCAGAGCAGTTTTGTGTAGAACTCCAAGTTCACCATCAGATCTTGAGTCAGAGCATCACAGTAAGACAGTGGGACCCCTTTGAGAGTTCGGCTGGAGCACATGAGCGCTCCGGCCCCAGAAGATTCAGCTGTCCAACTGCTAGAAACAGTCTGACACAAAGGCATGGGAACCCACCGGTGGAGGAACAGCTTACTGATGCAACTGAAGAAAACAAAGGCCCTCTAAATACAAATAAACCTCTGTAACATCTGCAGACAGAGAGAGGGGAGGCACGGAGAAGCTAACTGCTTCTGCCAGAGCCGCTGCGACCGAGCGAGGAACATGTGACCAGAGAGTAAATAAAGTAAACGGCATGAGGTGGGGATGCGGCGTGGGGTTCGGACCCCTCAGGCAGACGGATGCTCTGGCCTCCGCGGTAGAGGTCTGGCCTGTCAGAGGACTGGACATCCACAGCTGTGTTTTCACTGTGTTTGTTCCTGAGGGCCACATGGAGAGCCTTCAATAACCAACAAGTCCTCTAAGACGACTGTGCACCATAGCACACACACACACACACACACACACACACACACACACACACACACACTGCTAAAGGCCAGAGAAGAACAGCTATGCGGCTGATTCACTCAGTCTCTTAAACTGTGAATTTATAAGTTGCATTTTGGAATGGTAGATTATACTATATAGGTTTGCTGTACTGAATTGTCTCAGAAATTAGTGTGTGCAACTAAAACATCAGTCATCATTGTACACTGTCCCACAGTGGTGAGTAAGCGTGAATAACTGTTCAAGGTTGTAATGCTTCCATTTATATACCTGGTAAATGTATATAATAAATATAATATAATGGTTAGTTTGGTAAAATATCAAGGCAGAGTGCTCAGAAGAAGGCAAGAGCTTTTATCAGTGTTTATCAGAGTTTTAGAAGCAGTAACAGTGCAGACTAGGGGACTGACCGAGACGATTTGATCTTTGATAGGAACTTTTAAAAAGCTATGATTCAGCCCTGTCACAACACAATTCGATACGATGCAATGTGTGATTCTACAGTGGTGTTAACATCTTCTTAGGAATCTCATGTGTAAATAAGATCCTGAGGCCTGAATGAGACTGTGGAGGTGGGTGTGGTTAGCAATCAGCTGCAGGGGACTCATGAGAGTGTTGTCAGGTGAGTTGATTGACACAGCTACTACTGTTGTTTCCAGATTGCATCTCTCCCCTTTTTCAGGCAGTAGTGTGCTGGCCCTCGGAGGACTTGCTGCCCAGACAAAAGAGAGGAAAAGGTTTTTGGTTTAAACTGAACGGACTGGACGACATGTGCTGGAGGAGCTGGGCAGCCATAGGCACACATTGTGTATTGATAATCTTGTTGTTGTGTTCTGGACAGTTGTGTCACAATAAAAGTGATGCATACAGTCTGAGGGCTGAATCTGTGCGTCTGTGCTGAGGGAACTCACAGTGGTAGCAAGACGGCTACAGAGACTCTGTGAACAAACTTTTGTTTAAAATGCATTTTTGCAGTAAGATGATCTGCTGCTCTGTTTCATATGAAGAGTGCTGTGGTTTTGATTGAATTTGGCCATGTAGAAGAAGTGGATGATGCTATACGTTACCTGCTTTCTCAGTGACATGACGTCTCTGGGTCAAGAGACTCGTGGCTCTGTACACCCCCACAGGGGGTCACCAGTTGCATAGTTCTAAGTTAAAACAAGGAGGTTTTCCATAAGCTGTTGAAGCTTGATATACACCATCATCATAGTGCAGCTCATTTACTATTCCTCTCCACATGTGAAATTGTTGTTTCTGTAATTTGTTTTCCTTTTATCACATAAAACAGAGTTCTGTGAAACACGCGATCCAGCATGTTGAATTGTTTGAATGTGACGTTGTCTACATGCACTTTCAGATCTGTACATGTTGGAAGTGAAACCTCTGAAAAATCCACCTCTGTCCAAAAAATTAAAATCCACAATATTGCTCAGCAATATTCCATCATTAATCTGAAAGCTTGCATTAACTGCAAACGGGGTCAAAAAATATTATGAAAGGGCAAATTATTCACACAAAAAATAGCAGTCTGGTGAACAAAGGAGTTAAGATATGAATGCAGAGAGATGGAGCGAATTATGGTCGAATTTTGAAGAGAACCCCAGATCTGCGAAAGATCTTGCAAGACTGATCAATAGTACATCATGCACAGTGAAGAAACAATGCATACAGATGTGGCAAGAGTTTTGTAAATCAAATCCCTTTCAGACATGATTGAGAGTGATGGAGGAGTTCCCCAAACTCTGACACAACATTAAAAACACTACATGATCTCACTAGTAAATGTAAGCATGGTGAAATGTAAGCACTCGGATTGCGCTACGGAATTTGTGAATCACATAGTTTATGAACTTACTAAAGTTAGCTTAGTCGTTTGTACACCAGGCAGACATTACATATAACACTGTACTTTGCCTTACTGTTTTCCTTGCGGTAAGCCCAGGTAAATTTCTTATCATGTGGAGGCCCCTTAACAAATAAAAAAGAAAAATGCCTCTGCGCTGTGAGTACTTAGTGTTTAGCCCCGTTGGTAAAGGTGAGCCAGCAAACACTGCAGACAACTGAATATTCAAAAGGCGCGTAGCATGTTGTTGAGCAGTGAAGTTGTCGGTCTGGCAGTAAATGTACAGGTTGTCAGTGAACAGAAGGTTGTAGTTTCTCCAACCAAAGCAAAACCCCTGAGTATGTGTTGTTTCCCAATTGCAAGAATAGCATCTCTATGACGACTGGCTCTGCCTACATTAAGGGAGTGCTATCTGCAGTGGAGAAAAGTTGAGTTGAGCTGTATTACACAAGCTTTACACAATAATACAGTGCATCCTGGTAAAATGTCAGGAAGGTATGAAGGTAAGAAAAAATAGATACCACCCATGTACTGTATACCACCATAGGCAGATGCTGATGCAGCACTGACAGAGCTGAATGGTGTCTTGTGCCGGCACTAGACCAGTTACCCAGACACTAGTCTC
The DNA here is from genome assembly GCA_027495735.1 of Lutjanus campechanus. NCBI lineage: Eukaryota > Metazoa > Chordata > Actinopteri > Lutjaniformes > Lutjanidae > Lutjanus > Lutjanus campechanus. Next base: position 19,648 of record JAJHUR010113787.1, on the reverse strand, counting down.
ACATTACCAGACCTGTCTCTGTAGCACTCAGCACTGGAGAAAGCTCTGGTTCATACATTCTGTTGTAGGATAAAAAAAAAACGCTCTGCCTTGTTTGCATCTCTTTAAACAAATCACAAACATCTTGGGTGCTGCTGCAAAATAGTTGTGAGGGGGAGCTTGTTATGGTGGAACATTTGCACATTAGTGGGTGAACTCTGGTATTAAAATGACTATATTACTGCAAAAGAAAAGGTAAGAGCTGTTAGTTTGTTTATGTTCGTACCATTAGCATCCCAGGTGCTAATTTGCTTTTTCAGCATGTACGTTGCAACTAGGAGGTTGTTCTGGGGTCCGGGGGGACTTTGAAAACATAGATAGTGGGGTTGCAATGCTGCTTTGAAGCAAGCAACCAATGGCAGGACTTATGCCTGCATTGTGCATCTGGTGAGACTACCCAGATGCAGCCATAGATCCTAGAACTAGAACATTCTTATTATCATTATTGCACACTAACCTCTCAGCAAACCCTCTACTTCACTACACACACTGAGAAATTTATGTGACAAAACCTATCCTTGAATCTTGAATATTTCCTTTTATTTGTCACCTATGTACATGTATACATACAGCCGATTTTTTACAGTTGTGTCCTTCACTGGCCTCACCTATGAATTACTGTTTTATTCTAAACATTACTATTGTTATTTAACACCTAACACAGCATGATCTTCTTTCAGACAGCTGGAAGAGTTGTGCACTGTGGTGACAGAAGAAAAATATAAAATATCACCAGACTTATCCTTTGAGACAAAAACACAGAGGTCATAATGTAAAATTTATGACAAATCAAACTCATTATGAGGTAATTTGGAGGTGTATCATGTATGTTTATTAATATTTCTGTCTATTCTATTCTGTTCCATCTACATCAACGAGTGTAACAAGTTGGAGGTTGTTATTAGTTGAATCTTCATGGCATTTCAACAGCTGAGGGCAGTCTTTCCCACAGTTTGAAGGCTGTCAGACTGCACTGAGTGAGAGGACTGACTGAATGGAAACATGGTCAACATTAGTGATTTTAGCCGCCGCAGCACAGATCTGTTTCTTGTTGACTACATCGAGTGAGGCCGTAAATCTCTCAGATACTCAGTGTCAGCAAAAGACCAATGTGAATGACCGTGTTGTGACCCAGGTTGTGCAGGTTGTGTTGTACAGAACGGAGCAGCGGCAGCATCTGCAGCGAGCTACACATCCCCAACGTTCCCCTCTCCTCCACCTCCGAGCTGCCAGCAGCACTCTGCTTTATTTGTTATTGTTGAGGACGGTCCAAAGGGGGGATCTCTCTCACTAAGTATCCCTTTCACTTGCTCCATTTATACACAAGATTGATGCTCAATTGAGGATGAGAACTCCCGTTTCCCCCTACTGCTTCCCTCCACATTTTACCCAGAATGTAGACAGCAACTGGAGGCCGCCCCATGGTGACATTTGCCAGTGTGTAAATCTTTACAGTGATGAAAGCTCGCAGAAGAGAAAAAATCTGCTGGGTGAACGAAGGCAAAGAGGAGAAGAAAATCCTTCCTGTTCAGCTGGAATCAATACGGCAACTGATCACTTTCTCCTGGGAGCTGACTGTTGATGTGACAATGATCAGTAGTACCAAAATAATGTCTAAAATGTGTTCATTATTGCAAGAGTTCACTAAACAATTTAGGACTTCTTTGCACTACCCTTAAAGGTTGTTTAAAGCAACAATGTGTGTTCTGAGTTTGAATGATTGGAAAAATTGCTGAATATGTAAAATTAGTTCACAAAATCATGAAAAAATGATCAGTTTTCTTTGCTCTGAAATGCTGGAGGCATGTCCGCTCCACTGTCTAAGTGTCAAACACCACTATGACCTGAAAACAACCTGAAACATGGACACTGTCTAGCAGCTTTATTGGACATGTCCAGACATGTCTGAGCCAAGAGAGCCGGAGGACGGTGACAGAGTGGTATTTTTCTTTCTTCTGTGTCAGGTTGTTGGAACTGAAGTGAGCTGCTGGGCTGATTTTGACTGAAAGATTTGATGAAGGTACTTTAGTAGCTGACCGTTAGGGAGAGTGAGGCGGTGTCATTCGTGTGTTAGTTTGTGGGGCTTATATAGTGTTGGGGGAGTGAAAGGTCACAGTCTGAGGAAGCTAATAAAACCACGTCTGCAAAAAGCAAAGATACAATTCTGAGGTTCCCAAACCTGACACTCTCCCCACCCTGGCTGTGCCTCGAGATTCTGTCCATGATAATCATGATTAGGATTGGAGACGATGGGCAACCTTGGCAGAGTCCAATACCCACTGAGAACGTGTTTGACTACAGCATATGTTATATGGAACTGTTGAGCATTTCTTTATTGAAAGAAGAGCAAAGAATGACATTGAAGGCTTTTCTCTATTGACGATGAAGATGTTCTCAACTCTTCTACCGATTGACTTTGACAGGAGTTTGACAACATCATATGGTTTGTTGATCTGATTGGTTGACTTAGATCGCAATAGACATTAGATAATTTAATCACCTGCGAAATATTTTTTGACTTGTTCCTGCCCTTATCCAAATAGTTCCTCTGGCACAAACCCCCTAGCACGTCAGGTTAGGTTTTCAGCAGTAAGTGTGTAATATGCAACTGAAATTATATTACACCCTACTCAGTGTCAGTGGATAGGCTTACTCAGCATTAAATAATCAGAAGCAAAACAACAAAAAGTCAGAAGATCCCTACTTTAGACTCAGCCCTGATGCCACTCACTTCAGGCAGAAACTCTAGCTATTGGGCTCCTCACCCCTTGGGCCCCTGGGCCTGAGCCTTGTGGGCTCATTCAGCATTCTAAACATATAATCGGTGTTTAAGAATTAAAGTGAGAAATGTTTTGTGCATAAATGTCCTCCAAAGAATATCAACAACATCACTTTGTTCAGTATGTTTCCCAAAGCGACATATGTTTATGTTCAAGTGGCAAAACCCTCTAATGCCCACAGCAAACATGAAATCCATCACGTCTGTGAACCCTAACCCTACCCCATAAGAGACATTTGGAAATGTCAGAATTGATACATTATGAAATGTATAAAATATCGCATATGGTGAGTTTTCTTGCATTTATATGAATTTGATTATGTCCAAAACACAGAATTTATAGCAAGCTTTCAACATCCCCCCCCACCCCACCCCAGAAAAACAATAGAAGCAAGATAATATCTAGCATTGTTGTTGCTTTCCACCACTGGAGACAGCTCATGGTGATTAAAGGAATGAAGTCTGATGTTAAGCTTGCAATACTTCTTCTAGATTGGTACATAAGACATCTCTAACATTGGCTATTTAGCAATATAATGCTATAATATACAGATATATAATTTAGTTAGCTAATTATATAACATTACTGACAATGTTATGTTCGCTAAGTTAGGTTTCTGTTTCTTTGTTTCGTATAATAGGAGTGGACATTACAGTAGTAGTCCATCGGGACCCATCACGACATGATTGGTCAGGTCAGGTTCAGACAGAAATTTAAAAATTGTGTTTGGGTTCTGTCACATCAGCTTCCCGTTCAGTGCTGGGGCAGATATTCACGTACCCTGGCTAATGATGGAGGACAAAGAAACAACTCCAACTTCTAATAACTGATGTGTAATCAGGGCAACAACAATTGACCCTTCCCAAGTCCTGCCCCTTTTTGCTATGTGCTCCAGTGACAGATAAGCAAACTTAGCACCAATTTCTTTCCTGTTTCCTGTTTTCTTTCGTGTTATGTGCAAGGCTTGTCTATTTTTTTTTTTTTAAAGAAAACCACATTCTGAAGATGGTTAAAAGATGTTGCTGAGGGACCCGTAAATTCTCTAAAGTCAATTGCATCTTAAGTTAGCAAGCTAACATCTATCATTAGTTAGCCAGCTAGTGAGCTAGTATTTACTAACTTAAGATGTGACTTCATATGTCGTTTTCACAGGAAAGAGATGAAGTTAACCAAGCCACAGAGTTTGGTCAACTGTTATTGGAGTATAGAGTGAGTATAGGAAGAGTCAGTTAATGTAAGATGAAACAATGAGTTGGGGTTATCAGTCACGTAACTGAGTCTGGTTCGGGTCGGGTTCAGACATATAAAACAGAATGCCTGTTGGGTTTAGGTTGGGCTACATTATCACTCTCTCAGACTCTGCTTGGGTTTGGACAGTAAATACACGACCCAAGCTGCTCTTTAGTGGACACCCCAACTTTCTGCTGAAACGCTGCAACCAATTTTCTTGGAGTAGGGATTAAAAAGGGGGCCAATTCAGAGATATAGCTCCTCTAAGTAAGCCACTCTTTTGTAAATGTATGACAACAGCCTGAGGACTGACATCTTTCACTGACTGATGCAGGTGCTCAGTACAATGATTCATGGCCAGATCTCCACCACTTAGTACTCTTGCAGAGAAATTCAGCATCCTTGTCTTGTCAGCCCCCCTGAAACAGTTCTCCATGTCACTGCTATCACACTGCTCTGAACCACTGATATCTTGATTTACTAGAACCTCATTTTTGCTGGAGCGGCTGAAAGATCTGCTGCATGCATCGCCGCTTTTCCTTTCATCAGAGTCAGCTGTGCTGTGGAATGTGATCCCGATTATGTTTTATTCAACTGTGTAATCATTTCTTCTTCAATATGCAGGATTATGATTCCATTTATAGAACACATATGGCAATCTGAAGGAATAAAAGACTGATCTCTGTAGAGTTTTTTTTCCCCCTTCTGTAGATATTCATGATTCCTATCTCACTTAGTGGTGGTCCTCCTACACAGACCTCACAACATCACGCAGGGTCCACTTGCCATTGAACTTCAGTCACATGATAACAAGTGACTGTATATAACAGGAGACGCTCACCTCTGTCTCTTTTCAAATATGGTCTCTGGTGTCAGACACGAGTGTCGTCCTTGTGTTTCTCTGGTTGTCCACTGACTCCTGGTTGATGACCTTTGACCTCTCCTGAGTGGTCTGGTGTTCACAGCTGATGTTGTCTATTTCTGGTGTTCATTCAGGCTCTTGTCCAGGGTCCGTGCTGATTTCCACGCAGCCATCACATGTGATGTCATCTCTCTCTGTATGTCTGACCATCAACTGTTAGTTTCTGCTCTCTTATTATTTTTATTTTCATCCTCTGCATGCATGAATGGACTCAGTAAGGTTGCTGGCATTAGATTTAGATTTTTAGTCGGTCAGTCCACCAAAATTCCCCAGCCTCCAGTGGCCACTTGGCTTAAAGCGGGGCAATGGGAGGGGCCTATCACAAAAAGATGAGAAAAGAGAAGATAAGATAGAACTTTAACTACTTTAGTCACTTCTCTTGTGCCAGAATGCTCCAAAATTACAGTAACACAATAACAACAATAAAGCAACAAATAAGTGAAATATAAACATAAAATATAAGTGTATAAGAGGTAAATGCAAAGAAACTGTGCCTTATAGAATAACAACAGATGCAGATAAGTTAACTACAAAAGTAGCTAAATAGAAAAAGTAGTGATGGAAATTACACTGAAGGTAATATTGGCAGTTGTATTGAGAGGCAGTAAAAAACAGTTATATTTAGCCAGATAATGAATATAAGAGCACATGATATTGAACATAATTGTACGTGATAATGAGAGATGGTGATGGTGAAAGTAATATTGCACAGTGCATTAAAACACGACATTAAACATTGTAGACAAAAAGGCACATAACTTCAGGGCTTTTCACACTGCATATCCTCAGCCCGAGGCTAAGAATCTGCAGTACACCCACACAGGTGTTTTCCATTAACCTGGCTGATTGTCTTCTTCTTCTAATCTTTCAGCCCTTGTTTCACACTGGCAGCTTTTAGCTCTGGGTTTAGTCACTTTTCATGCGATAACCCCGCAAACTTGGGGCTAACCCTGCTCCGGAGCAGGACCACCCAGCCCTGGGCTAAAATCGGGGGTTAGCCCACTTTAGAACATGCCAGCATTGTACCAGTGTAAAAGCTTTTTTAGCCTGGGGCCAACTGCTCTCTCAACCTGGGGCTAAATGCAGTGTGAAAAGCCCTTTTTAGATTCACAGACACACACAAGATTTAGTTGAAAAGTTCGTCATGAAGCATAGGACAGCTGATTAACTGTTCATGCCAACTAGCAAAACGGGGCCGGTAACAAAAAGGTGCATAACTTTTAACTGGATTCACGTCGTAGGTTCTCGTGGGAGACATCACTGCACTCAGCAGAGTTTCTGTGGTGTTTGTGATCTATGACCCAGCCCCTTTTCATATTATGAATCGTTGTTGGAGACTGTAGTCAGAGGAATAATTGCACTCAGCAGAATTCCAGTTTCAATAGGGACGTGTGCCCCGCCCTACACATTAGCCACGCCCCTTTTACAATCATGAATAATTTGTCGCAGACTGTTGTTGGAGGCATCCCGCTGTAAAGCTTTATCTATGCTCGAAGCAGTGTCACCTGTGTGAGTGTGTGTGCCTCAAAAGTGATGCCAGCATGCCTTTTGCAATATGGAATGTCAAGCACATCTCCACCAGACAACAAATGGTGAAGCACCTCCTGCAATGCCGCCACTGCCAGATTCAACCAGCAGAGATTTGCCAAGTTTTCAATAAAGTTTTTTGTATAATATCGTGTCAGTTTTCTGTTCATGGAATAGTGTGATGGTGTTGTAACCAAGTTAACAAACAGGTCAGTAAGTCCAAACTTCTCATTATAATTATTTATTCAGAACATGTTGTTATTTATTTAGAACATTTCAAGCTTTACAGTAATGTAACATACAGAAATCTATATTTTTTGTAGAAATAATTTACACTTGATGTTGCCTCGGAGCCTGAATGTCCCAGTGGAAATTGTGTCAAATCAGAAGGTTTCGTGTTTTGGCACAGAGCTGATTAGACTAAATCTAATTCCAAGCACTATCACATTCAATTTCTAATGTTTATAACAAACCAAATTGAATGAAAATCAGCTCAGAATTAAGTGACTTACAGAAAATGTTGTAATGAAGTCTGCATCACTAAATACACATTGTATTTGTTGGCTAGTGGACCTTCACCGCCCCAAATGGTGACCACGCAGGCACATAGCGGTTGCCTTAATCTTCTAATATCGTGCCTGACTTTAGTTGATCGTAACATATCAGGTATGGTTTTAATCTACAGACACTCTGGTTTAAGATGAGACCAAACCTCACTGTGGATGTCAGTTTTTGAACCATGTCAAAGGCCAAAATGTGACCTGCAACAGACGAGATCAGCCTTGTTTTTAGCCTAGCAGTTGTTGATGACTTGCCTCCTCACCGACTGGTTAAAAGGAGTGAGGAGTCAGCAGTCGGTATAAAACAGAGCAGTCAATGAAATGGGTTTTTCAAGTAAAAAATAAGTGAATCAATGCAGCCACAAGCAGTCCTTTCAGCATACAGACATAAGTGCGCACAAAAAAAATGCACAAAAGGCTGATGGTTCAAGCAGCACACGCACACATAACAATAACAATAATAACATCTCATATTGAGTAAATTTAAACATTAAAACCACAAAATTCCCCATAATGTAAAGTTTTTGTAAGCAAACAGCAGGGGGCAACATGTTGACTTTCCCTCCCACTTGGTGATATGTGTAGGCTTGTGCGATCTCCCCCTGGACAGCGAAGAAAATGTGAAATGACATCTTTTAAAAGCTACCCTGTTGGAATGATTTCATAGAAATAAATATGCTGCAGATCCCGTGGGAGATAGAGTCTGCTCCGTGGAAATGGGAGTGGGCAGCTGCTTGCAATTGAGACCAAAGAGCTGAGTGCCAGGAATGTCCCCAGTGCCTCAAAAACAGAACAGAAAACACAACACAACATTAAAAGCAGCAGAGCATGGGGCTGGGAGGCTTTGCTTCCCTCATCTACTTCATCACCACTTTCTGCTGTTGGGAAATGTGGACTGTATGGATGGAGGAGGGGGGGCTTCACAACACATCACTGGAGTCTGAAATGGAATGAGAATCACCATGCTGCATGACAAGCATGAAGAAACTACACTCTGAGAAAGAGTGTAGTTTCACAAAGGTTCTTCCTGAAGGGCTGAGGTTCTACCCAGAACCATTTGCTTCGTTCGTCAAGGGTTCTTTGTAAATCTTTTCATCCAAGGAACCTTTTTTGAACGGAAAGACTTCTTTAAGGATTGTTGAAATCCTTGAACTTTTTCGTCAAGGATTTGTCAAGGGTTCTCTGTACTGTTATATAAGTGTTCTCTGCAGAACGCCCCTGGGTAGGTTCTAGATTAAACCTTTGGGATATTAAAGGATTCCTGGTAGAACCCGCTGGATGGGTTCTAGATAAAACCTTTGGTATATAAAATGGTTCTTTGTAGAACCCCCTGGGTGGGTTTGAGATACAACCTTTGGAATATTAAAGGGTTCTTAGCAGAACCCCTGGGTGGGTTATAAATAAAATCTTTGGATTATATAAGGGTTCTCAGTAGAACCCCCTGGGCAGGTTATAGAGAAAACCACTGGAATATATAAAAGGGTTCTTTGCAGAACCCTTTCAGGGTCTGTAGGCTCAAGGACCTCTTGTGGTTGCAGTGATTCACAAAGGTGATAATATTTGTGAATTTCATACTACTAAGGGGGTAATATTATAATACGCAAACACTACAGTTATAACAACATCTGACACATCTGATAATAATATTATTTCATGAATTTGTGGGAAAATAGAAAGTTTATCAGTGCTTGAGCAGTATTTTCACCTTTTTAAACAGGAAGTGAGACAGGGGTCCTTAGGGTGCAGCTAACTTAACAATTTCAAGGCTTTGCACCACAATTTTGAGTTATGAACCCAACTCAAACTCATGAAATAAACTTTAAAATAAACTGTTTGCTGACCTATAATCTTTAGTTGAGATAATTTACTTTTCTTCTTTAGATAAACCTGAATGTTTGAGTTTTGCCACAACCCTGATTTGTTCATTTTTTGTGCCTTCAAAAATTAATTGAAAATATAAAAATTTCAACATTTGCTTTCACTTCAATGTGTTTACTCAATGTGTTTTGAAATACAATGTTTTGAATTTCTAAAATATAAAGCTTTAGGTTTATCCAAAGAAGAAAAGTAAATTATCTCAACAAAGGATCAGTAGTTGGTAAAACTTTTTCAAAACTTAAGAATTTGAGTTGGGCTTAAAAATCGAAATATCTATTGCAGTCCGTTGCCTTAAAATTTTGAGTTTTCTAAACCTTTTTTGTTTTTACAATGTAGAACAGTGTAGTGTAGAAGTTTTCTGGCACAGAAATTAGAAGTTTAAATTCATATATTATATATATTTCATATATAAAAATCCTTAAATTGATTTTTTGTTTTTTTGACATGGTCTGTCCTATTTCTCAAGAATGGATGATAAATATCACATGTAGCTCAGACACATAGGAACTATGCCACCATTTTTTATTATTATTATGAAATTCTCAAATGCAATCACTTCTAATCATATAATCAATCAATAATTAAAAGCATATTCCTGTTGAATGACATTTGTCACCTCTGGGACTCTGCGCAACTTTCGACCAGTGTTTACTTTTACTCACAGCTCATCTGTCTGTATTATCATTATTATTTCCACATATCTGAAACAATTTGTCAAGCTGCTGATGTGTTGATGGCTGCTGGTGCTAATGGCTGAACCGGAGGATATCCCCTCCTCGTGTACAGGTGGGGGGCCTCAGAGCAGCCCCCTGACATCCTGAGCCCCGTTACTATGGGAACAAAGGTCAAGGAGAAAACAGATTAGGCCTGTGTAATTCGTCTGTCAGCCGCATGTTTAACCTGTGACACTGAAATTTGCGTAATGCGGCGCAATAAATCTAAGTCCGGAGGACGGGGGGGAGAAACAGAAAATGATTTTAAAAATCATACCTCCGATGTGAGCCGATAGGTGAACTTGGACACATCACTGCTGTGTTCTCCACTCTGCGGTTCCAACATGAGGTCTTGTTTTGATTGAGTATTTTTTAAAGCATTTCCAACCTTCCCATCTGTTTCTGGAGAGAGGAAACACTCTGCTTTCATCTTTGTGAAAGGAACCGTTTAAATTTTTCCTGCATTTGTAAGGGCCGCGCAGTGGAAGCAGTTTGTGCAGTTCGTGAGATTTTCGAGCAAACCGGATTATGTTACACGAGAGATCCCGAAGTGCTCGACAAGACAGCTGGCACGGTGACGGACTTTGATTTCTGACCGTACCACTGCTACGACTGGCAGCGCCGCACTGACCGCTCTACTGTTACAGAACATCCAGGCCGACTTGGACGGACCATCAGCCCCTGCATTACAACCAGCTGATGAAGCAATTACCAATAATGCCTTTGACGTTTGGATATTTGTTTTGAAATCAATATTGCCCCATTCTGGAGGCTGCAGCTGGTGTTTTGGGCGTATTTATTATTTTTACAGCTTGCTTAAAAGCTCTCAGTGTGTCGGCATGATAAAAGCCAGCCTCCCTCGCTGTAGCGGGGAACTCTCTCTCTCTGATAGTCTCTTAAGAGGTAGTTATGCTCCAGCTCTTCTCTTTCAGCCACTCTTTTATCGTGACAGCAGATACTGGCTCGGTATTGATGTTGGAGAGGAGAGTACTCAGATCCTTCTTCTTCTCCCGCGCTGTTAGACAGAGGAGAAACATCTGTCTCCATAAAGTTTGGGGCATCACTGAAAACTGAGGCAGGGATTAAGGCCACTCATGCTCTCCTCCTGTAGAAGTGGGAATATCTCAAAGTGAACGGTCTCATGATGGGGATCATGCTTCCCCAAAGTGATAAGAACAAGCACCGTGTGTTATAATCAGGAGATAAGTGGCATTTTGTTGTAATCCTGAGGAAGTTGGTAACTGAATGTTTTGACAGATTTCTTTGCTGTTACTCTAGGACACCCTCTGTGAATCTGACACCCCGTTTACACCTGGTATTAAAATGTGATCCAGATCAAAAACTAAAGTCAGTGCAAGGTGTAAACACTACGTGATCCGAATCAGTCAGGCTGCTCCCTGATAGTCGACAATTCAAATCATGAGTCGCAGCCCTCGTAGTCGACTGAGATTCTTCTAATCGAGCATTAGTTTTCTTTACTTTTGTCAGTCAGTTACAGGATTAAACGGATAGAAGCTACAAAAATGCACGGGGAGAACATTTCAACACGGAATTAAAGGGAATCAAATATATTTTTATATTAGCTGGTGGACTTTTTAAACTCTCTAAATCACTACAAACCACAAAAATAACTGATGGAAGAGGAAAAGAGCGACAGAAACGAAGCGCAGCTGTCAGTCACCTCTTACAGATGCACCCGCCGAGCGCACCGAACAGATGACGCTTGTTTTTGTGGCTGACGGGCTCAGATTGTTATCGATGGTGTCTGACAACATTATGGAAAGGATCACGACAGTGAGAGACCTAAGATTCATTTTTTAAAAATCAGAAACAGCTGTTTAATTGCCCTCGCCAAACTCACCAGACTGCTTTTGCGTCATTGTGAGCTTCATTAAAACTCACTCGGTTCGTCTTTCCACTGTTCCAACAATCACCAACTCTGGTTTGGTCCATAAATCCTCATATTCCCAGCATAAATGTGCGTGGAGCGTGGAGCGCAGGTGATGCTGGACGGCGCCTGCAGCCTTGAGATAAAAAGGGGCCGCATGTCTGCTGATTTTATAACTGAACTACAGGAGGACACGTTAATTTCTTTGACTGTGTTAAAATAGTGATATTTTCACGTCAAAAATAGAGATAGGGCATTAAAACATGCTCATGTAGGCTCATATAGGAATTTAGTGTGGCACACAAAAAAGGACCAATCGTCAAATATCCATAGAGGATGGCCAAATCTGATTCCCCTAAGTAAACTCTTGGTCATGGTCTGGTTTAATACCTTCATGGTAATGTACTAAACAACAGAATACTCACGTTTATGTCTGTGTGCCCACGACCATTTTTTTTGCTGCTCTAATGTTAAGCCCATAAGGTTCATTTTACCCGACCTTTCTCAATCAAAGCTTTACACAGCAACATGTTCCATATTCTCTGTGTCAATATCACATATATTGTGTGCAATATGTAAGGAATAATGCACAGTGAGCCAGTCATTATTGCAAAGTAAGGATCCTGTCGTGAAGCGGAGGGGTCTTGAATCAGCTCACTGTACATTATCCCGCTTATTACATGGTTACTATAAAAGAAATCAATAATTTGACACAAAATATTGATTTTAAAATGATTTAAGGACTTAAAAAAATCATCTTATTGCTCCTCCAGAGTCAATAATTAGAACTGCATCTATAGCAACAGCCTGCTCTTCATATCAACAGTCTGTTATACATGCTGCATGTTATACAATTGACCAATCAGAATTGAGCATTTAACAAAGCCATGTAATAAAGAAAAGATAATAATAATCAGATCTCTGATAGCAGATTTTACTTGCTCAAACTCTTATTGACCAATTAATCATTACCATCCCTAATTGGTTCTAAATCTAATTACCAGGAACTAACAACTAATTAATATATACAGAGGAGCACATTCAGAGCACAAGTTTAATCCTCGCTGCCATCCTCTTCTCTGTCTTCATGAGCTTTACAGTATATTTGTTGTGCATGTTAATTCTGACACAGCAAATGTACATACAGGAATACATTTTAAAAAAGACTTTATTTATTTTATTGCTAAATCCAAGAAGATAAATCCAGAAGATAAATCCTCACTCTTCAAAGTTCACTGTAACTACTGATATTTTGATTAGTTTAAAATTAGCGGCTCGTGATAGGGCAGAATATCAGATGGAGTGCACCTGTTTACTCAGCTGATAACCCTGCTGCAGCTTTATATCTCATGAAATGTGGTCATATATATGTTTGCACTCCGGCGTGGCGTGTGTGACTGTGTGTGTTGGGACTGTACACAGTTGTTTGTTTTTCTAAGAACTCATAAAATGGTATAATTGAAAAAATATGTCACAGTTGTAGGTACCTCTGGTCCAAACATATGATGTTTTTCTAGCTAATTATAATGAAATACCACGAATGGCTGAGGGCCACTGCCACTAAAAGCAAAACAATTTTCAACATCAGACATAAATGTTTTCTTTTGGTTATTAACAATGGAAATTGCTGCTTGGCAGCGTCTGCGACTGCAATCAACCGGCCTAATTGTGAGGCATTTTATTCGCAGTTGAGCTCACAGTGAACGCAGCGGGGCGAGGCCGGCTTCTCTTCACCAAACATGCCATTACTCAGCACAGTTTGAGCCGTGTGGACAGGGAGAGCTTTTCTTAGTACGCAGCTTCCGTCATTACCCGACATTAACGGGGTAAATGACACTTTGACTGATGCTCGTAATTTAGAGGGTTTGCTTTCGAGCAGAAACGTTTGCTTCTGCTCTTGGAATGGACGCCTAATGAAAGGCAGGCTACGTCATTTTTCCTTTCATCTGTGCAGCTCCGACTTGTATGATAGTAGTAGGAACTGTCAAACACTGACTCAGAGCTGAGGCTTTCAAGATGATCTGTTAGCAAAAGAAAACAGCATTTTCTGCTGCTGCTGCTGCAGTGAGACAGTTAAAGATTACATTATGTATGATATAAAGCACAATAATAACTGTAAATATTTTTTATTGTTATATGCTGTACGGCAAGTAATATAATCCAATGTAATATAAATATGAAATATAAGTCAAATACTGGTTTACAGGTAAAAATATCAACATAAAGCACCGCACGCTGACCTGGCTTTACTATGAATTTATTTGGAGCGAACAATGTGAGGTTCTCTAAACAGAGTCACAGGAGCACCCACAGGTGTGATAGATATACAGATCATGTGACTAATCATCACATTCATTAATTTTTTTTTTCCTTTTTTCAGTCATGGATCAAAAAACATAGCAAGATTCAACACGAGTTACAAGAATTACACATTTTATATGGAATTTAACCTCATACCATTATATAACTGACTCAACAGGAAATGTTAAAAATCTTCAAAAGAAAAAAACAAAAAACAAGAGACTACAGGTCCATCTTCTGTCCCTCTACGAGTGGACAGAAGTGACAGGGGACCTGGTTTCTCATCTCTCCCTGTGGGTCCAAATGACCTCTGCAGGGAGACATAAGTTAATATTTATATCACAGAAAAGAACTCAAATCCTGTGTTTCATTTTCACGTTCAGAGTCCATGTGTGTGTTTTCAAGTGTGTTCAATTCACGGATCCAAAACACCTGCCTTCTTAAGAGCTGGTTTATCAAATTACTCTCTCTTGAACTGGATTGTACTTTTTTGATGTCAATAAATTATAATAAATAAGAGGGCTGGAAGTAGAGGATATATATACTGTATATATGAAGCAGAAAAAATGATGTATGTAACTATGTGGGATTTTGGGAAGTAAAGTTAATGGTTTACTCCATCCTGATACCTTTGCTTGCTATTTGACTACATTTCCCAGATCCCCTGTCTGTAACACCTGAGTGAGTAAAGTGACTGCAGGGGTAGTCCTGTGAATTACTGCCTCGACGGTAATTTTGTTCAAACAAAAATAAAGTCTGCACATCAAGAGATTAAAAGGGTTTAAAACAACCATATTTAGAGGTGACAAGTTTAGCTATGTTAATGTTGCATTGCTCAGGCCTGAGACTTTATATTGTAGTTATATCCATTTTTTTTTCATTTTTTTTTTTATTTCTGAGACCCGTTTTGGTCTCTGATGGTCCCTCCTGAAGTTCTCCAAATCATAATTTAGGGATTTGTAAATATTACTGAGTTACATCATTCCACAAAGAGAAATTGTGTGATTAATGAGATTTTCACCTACCGTATAATTGACCACATGGGTACTGGATCATATGACAAACATTTTTTGTTTTGCATGTAATGAAATCCTTAATGCTGGGGGTCTAGGGACAAGAACGTCTGTCAATGGGCACCTAGTTGGGGTGCAAGACTAGTGGCAGGCAAGGGGAGGTATGGCAGGATGTTTTTTTTCAACAGAGAAGAAAAAATATACATATATACAGTATATATACCACATTACCAGTTTGAGTTAACTAAAGCTCCCTGTGCCAAACTCTCTTTAAGAAATATGACATATTAATAATTCCTTATGTGTCCAGAAAAACACATAGTGGAACACAGTGGAAATAAAGTGCAAACTCAATAAAATAAGTGCTGGTTGGTGGATCAGATACACGCTGAATTCAACACCAACACATAACACTGTAAATTCATGTCTACCGTGTGTGTGTGTGACCATTACTGTTGTTACCAAAGTAACTACCTGGTTAGCTGATTAACAGGTGCAGGAGAGAGAGCTCACCTACCCTCTGATAATATGATACATGTCTGATTTTATCATGATTATTAACTATTTTTGATCCAGACTTTGCTCCCCAAAGTCTAATTGTGAGGGTGCAGTTGCTCCACTTGCTCCACTGCTCAAGTGCTTCTGAGTGGATCAACCATTTTGTTCCAGACTGAGATATCTCAACAACCAGTGGATGGAGTGACTGTAAGCCATTTTAGAAAATATCCCACTGTTTCCAAATGACACCCTTGACATACTTGATCTTACTGACATGCTTTATCAGGTCACCTGAATTCATAAATAGGGGAAATTAACCAGAAAATTAAGTTAAAGTAACTGAAAACTGACACTAACTGTCGCTACTGAGCTAAGTTAGTTGTGCAATTAGAGCTATTATAGCTGACTGTGCCAAGACTGGGGACTCAGAGCACCGGGGCTTTGGACCTCCAGGAGGAGGAGGTGTTTAGGTCCTGGAGACGGGGGTCCCATGTGGGAAATGCCGACAGTTAGCGGCACTGGAATGGGCGCCAGAACTGGAGCTTGGCGAGCTGAGCACTGCTTAGACCGTGCTCAGCAGCCTCCCGGTGAACATGGCTGGACCAAGACTGAACACAGCCTCCAAGACCATCGGAGTCCAGTTTGACGATAGGGATTACAGTACCGAGGTGATTTACAGCAGATCCAACCAAGACTCTGACTCTGAGGACATCAAAGGCATGGGGAATTCAGGAGAGCCATGAAGCTGGAGATGAGAGAGGGAAGTCAGGGTCTGAGTCCTGTGCAGGGATTACAGTGAGGTCAGCCCCAGAGTGCAAAGAGCAAAATCTGATAAGAAAACCACCTCGGTGTTGTTGGACTAAGGACAGACTTTGATGCTAAAGTGACTCACTATCGCCTCTTGACATCTAGTGTGGTATTATGAGACAGGAGACACTGAGGCTAACTGATTAGCATGCTAACTCCAGTAGATATCTCTGCAACACATATGACATCAAAACTTTTATTTTTTTCACCACTGTTAATAATTTTATTTAATTTAGAGTCTTTCAGACTTTTATTTTTTAGCTCCTTTAAATGGTGTTTTTTGGATGGTTGCATAAGTTTCACAATCCACAATCGGCTTTGTATTTTCTTTTTTTCTTTTTTTGTCCTTAAATTTGGAAAGCATCTCTTTTTTTTCTGGAAAATCAAGTTGTTCTTTAAATCACGAGCTTTACCGGAGTATGATAATGTGCAGAGAGCGAGTGGTCAGTCCATATGTTCCTCTGACTTTTGTTTCATGTTTGAACCGTCAGCGCTTACTCATAATTGTTTTCTGGCGAGAGAAATGATTGATGACTGATTGAGAAGCTTCTCTTTCTCCATCTGTGTGTGTGTGTGTTTAGAGAGAGGGCAGCGGAGCCTGGGACGTTGCTAAGTGAAGAAATTGTTAAGAAAATAGTCATTTGGCAAGTGCGACCTCACATGTGCAACTAAACAGAGTAATGTTTTGGGTAGGCTAATTTCCCCGTTTTGATGGTCTCTGCCAAAGCCATGCCCGGGAATGCTGCTTTTCAAATGGTTAACATTTCTTGGCTGTTACGAACGAGAGCTGAATTAACAATATGTGAAATTTAAAATAAATATCCCACATGTAGCCAATCATGCCTGTCAGCGGCCCTCGAAGCTGTAATGCTCCCCAGAGTCTAATGTTTGTCTAAACCCGAAGCTTTGCAGCCCTCAGTTGCCCCGGCCCGAGGTCATCATAAGACCATTAAATACCTCCAGAGGCTCCCAGTGAGCAAACACAACAACTGCTTCTTCCACTCTCTGGATCGGTCCAGTTTATTTTCAGGTCTGCTGCGAGTCTCATGTTTGGACATTGTTTGTCTTTTCAATAAGGATTATTGTGAAACACAAATCCACCACCGCCACCTCCTTGTATTAACCTTAACCCTGGACTGAATAATGTTTAATCTTACTTTTATGTCACCAAAAGTGTAAGCGTTCATATACACTTGAAGGAGTTCATTTAAACACACAGCATGTGATTTCTGCTGTTAGGGGTCTCACATCAAAACACAGACCTGCAAACTCATAGGAGGTGAAAAAGGTGACATGTTCAGAAACCAGACTCCTGTAGGAGGGTCTGGGGGGCATCCTCCCCAAGAAGCATTCTGGTGCACTTTTCATTTTAAAGAGTGACCTACATCTTCTGTTTGTGTTTTCTGCACACATTACTACTTTTACTTTTACCATAGTACTTTTTTACTTAACTTCTACTCTAGTGCCTCACTTAAAGGATAACTTCTGTATTTTTCAACCTGGGCCCTATTTCCCCATGTGTATGTGTGTGTATGATTGATAGGTATAACCTGTTTTAAAATTGGTTCAGTATTGAGGGAGGCGGATGCAGCCGACAGCCGCGAGGGCAAATACATCCCGTAAAAGTTTGTGCATTAAAAGTGCTTTTTTTCCGCCACAGTCCGGATCAGATTGCCAGTGTAATCTCTGTCAACAACATGCAAAGCGTCTCTCTTACCGTTCACTCTGTGACGACATCTCACAGGATCTTTGCTTGCTGAAGAATGTCTTCATTGCAGTGAGTGGGACAGCTGTTTTCTTGAGGTGTATTTGGTGAAGTGTTTCAGGATTGGATGTCTTCTCTTCTTGTGGTGGCAGTAGTCATCTTGAGAAAAGTGTGCACTGCAGACCCAGTGGTCTGCAAGGCAGTGTCTGGACAGGAGTGTTAGCATTCAATTGTAGCACAATTAGCCACAACTTCACCGTCCGACAAAGGGGACCTTTGCCTTTGCTCTACCAGCCTATGAAAGCTGTACAGGGTGTTGCGCGACATCCTGTTCTTGCAATTTGGCTAAGCACAAACACGAACCATTGTCTTCAATAGTTGCAGTAAAACTGTGATCCGGTCTGTGGTGAAAAAAAGCACTTTTAATGCACAAACTTTTGCAGTCTGTTTAATGTATAGGCCTCCTTATACAAATGAATAATCCTGTACACACCTGTGCACCTGGTTGGTGTTGGTGCCATTCAGGTGGCATTCACCACGGTGGTTTCAGTGGTGTTAACACATGCAGCTCTCCTGCTCCTGTGAAAACGGAATTGCAGGTGAATATAAGTACACGTGGAAAAAATACACACAAGTTGTGTTTTTCAGCGACTTCATAAAACGTCCTGCTGATCAGTGTTGCCAGACGTACGATAATTATCATATTTGCCAATAGTCCCACAATGTAACAATTCAATCATCATTTTATAAGGCTTGGTAGTGGCAGAAGTTGCACAGCTGCTGCCTTCCAGTGCTGTGGGAAATTAAAAACTCACAGCTACAGCACAGAAGCAAGACACAACAAATTGGACAGCAGCCTAGATGTCTACAGCAACGTCTAAACATCACAATAGCTTCTACAATTCCAGTCGTATTTGTGACCACGCATCTTCAGAGTGGGACTTTACAGTGTTTACCTGAACGCAGCAAATCCTGAAGCCAGCACAAGCAGTGGCGGTTTGAAATTACGCATTTGTTCTCTCAGTTATTAGTTGCATAAGTTTCCTCAAAATACGATAATTTTAAATCTCTGGTATTATAGATTTCTGTGGGTTTGAACATTGTTGGAAACATCTGGGATAATGTAAGTACACAACTCCAAAAATATAGAACATTCATTTTTTATACATTTTGAAGCATAAATGTTACATGTTGTATGTTTACGCCTGTGTTTGAATCTCAGCTAAAGGGCTACCGATTTTACATATTTATTTTGAAAACGACACAGTTTCCATTGCTCTGCAGGTATAGAGGATTTTAAATGCCTACACTAAAGGTACAGCAGCTAAGATTTATTGTGCTCCGTATTGCAGAATATAGCAGAAATGGCAAATAATATTCCTGAGTACTGTATGTTTTCATTAGTGTATAATCACCTAAAAAAATAATTTGTTTTGTTGCCTTACAATGAGCCCTTTATATCCACAGAGGGAGCAGTTCCTCATCCACAGAGTCTGTATGTTTATACAGATAAATACTGGCTCGAGATGTGGCCTTTTGAGTTTTGGATGAGTTTTGCAGACACTACATGTTCTCCAACACGGCTAGATGCCACTAAATCTTACACACTAGTTCTTTAAAGCCTGTGATTGAATCTTAGCTAACGAGGTACAATTTTACATATGAGATTCAGTTACTTTGCCAGTGGGAAAAACACTGATTGTTCCACCTGAACAAGTTCCATCCAGTTTTTGGACTTTTCAACTTAGCATGTCAGCTAGTTAAAGGAGCGATATGTAGCCAATGCG
>JAJHUR010113786.1:0-17005 GCA_027495735.1 Lutjanus campechanus | reverse complement strand
GGAGTAACCTTTGGAGGACTGGGGATTTTTTTTTTCACACATATGTAAGGTGCATGTCACGCAGGGCGGTGCGGAGATGTGAATAGAGCAATTGAGAGGCATGGGACCCTGCGGAATGCACCAGAAACCGCTGTCCAGATGTGGAGTGGCAAGACAGGGTGGGGGATATGGGGATAGGGGTGTGGGGTGGGTGCGGTAGTGGTGGTGGTTGGGGTAGGGGTGGAGGACTTGTACAATGTAGAAATGGTATGTTACATGTGCAGCAATACAACAAATAATGATGCATATTTGCACCACTGCAAAGAATCTATCACCACTAAGTTATTTGCATTACAGTCTTTTAGTGTGCAGACTCTATGGTCCTGATTCTTGCTTATTTTAAGTCCAGTCCTTAACAATGTAATAACATTTTTATAACCTTCTTCTACTAGTGCAAACGTTACTTTCCCAAGTAACTAATTACTGTTATAATGTGGCAAATGGTAAAGTAATTCAATTACTTTTTGAGAGAAGTAACAAATAACTTACCAGATTTCAGTAACTATAAATAATAACACTGGTAAACCACATATGTTATAGTTAAGTTAAGAGAAAGAAGAAAAAAAAACATAATACAGAGTAATTTCTTTCCTTATACTCATTAAGCTTTCCTTAAATTATACATTTCCTATATATAAAGTGATATAGACTATATGTATGAGTATTTGTACTTTCAGTTTTCTTATTTTTAGGATGTTTCATTCAGACTACATCAGGTTTAATGACTTCATCTAGTTTGACATGGTATCTTGATGCATGCTTTGCATCTTCACAGGTTTTAGTATTGATCCAAGGTATTTTTGGTGGGTCCATTCTTCATCACCAATCTCTTGTCTAGTGTACATCATGTGCTTCATAATTAGCGGGTTTCAGGCCTGCGTTCTGTCCATGATCCATTATGTCTGCGTCTAGGTCCAACACTTCTGTCCATCCACATGAAAAGGACCTTCTCTTTTAAAATGGCCGTGGGAGAAAAGTCTTGAGAGAAGGGAAAGTGTTTTTATGGACCAGTGCACTCAGGAATCCATTTGACTAATTGACACTCTCAACACTGGCTGGCTGTGAAAAAAGCATCAATAGGCAGCTTTAAAGCAGTGATGAGCTGTGATGACTTATTTCTGTCTGGATTTTTCCCTCAGTAGCCTACTTTTCACAGAAATATAGATTAAACCATGTTGTGTATCGATCTTGCATCCTAAAGGGAGTATCAGCTTCCCACTTAGAAAAGGTGAAAGCGTATATCCATTGTGTTCCTTATGTGCGTGCATGTCAGCGTGTATCCGTGTTTTCTTTAACAAGTGGTTGCTTGTATGTGGCTCCGCCGCGCATTGTAGTTATTAAAGTCAGTAAGAAAGGAGTCTTTGTCACGGCCATCATCTAAACCCAGTCACACGGGCCATCTTGTGCCAGAGAGCCCAACTCATTTTTACCACTGCATTCCTGGGCTGTTTGGTAAGCCCATAGGGGTCCTTTTCCTCCTCTCCCCCTCCCTCTCTCCACCTCCCCTCGTCTGGATTCCTCATTCCATCTTCATTTGGGTCCTAATGGGAACATTAGTCTCACGTACTACACGCAAACATACACACACACGCACACACACACACACACACCTCGAAACACATGTGAGTACTTGTTCAAATTAGGGTTGGTTACCAGACTCGGTACTTTTTAAGGGTACCGTCCGAATAACATCACGTTGCACACATGTTAAATCAGTAGGTGCCAACTGGGTACCTAGAAGCACATCTGGGTGAGAGAGAAAAAAAGAGTACAAAAAAGAGAGTACAGAGAAAAAGATACAGAAAAAAGACAGACAACACTCACTGCAGCTGACGCTAACATTAACACGCCTGTAGCTAGCGTCTGAATGCAGCATCAACAACTTCGTTGACATATTCAGGTGATTAATTAGCTTGTTGGGTACGTTGTTGTAGTTGACTGGGCTGTTTATTGTGATAACTGTCTTTGTTGGCTAGACATTTTCATTAGCGTTACTGAACATTCAGCGTGTCGGAAATTCCTTACCAACATGACATTTAGAACGCTTAAAACAATGTTTAAGATTTATTAGTATGTCTGCAATAAAACTGTCTCTGATTTCTGGGTAGTGTTGTTGTTGTCATTACTATCATACTCATATTAAGGTTTCAAAGGAATTGGCTGTGGTATGTTGGTGCATCACAGCAAACATAGCACTAAAAATATAAATAAAGATTAAGCCAAGTAATGTTGGTTAAAACAGTATAAATAGAAAAATAGAAAACAGAGAGTAAACATACGACAAAACAAAAATATAACAACAGTAGAAACAATACGTACAAGTGTGATTGTTATTTAAATAGATGAAAAAGCTGCAGCAGTGCAAAAAGTAACAGTAAGGAGATCACATGTGCTTTCTCTGTGACACAAACAGCATTAAATGCGCTGACTGACAGGCTGCAGGTAGTGGAGACGGGTTTATGAGGAGAGTAGGAGGTAGAGAGGGATTACCTAACAAAATATTCTAAATGAATGACAAAGGTGAAATTGAGAGGCTTGGACTTCTTTTACATCACAAATTACATTTTTGTTACTACAGAGAGAGTAAAGTATGGGGAAAAGGTACCATTGGGTACAGTACCAAATTCCAGGAACCTTTATCTGTACTGTATCGGCTCAAATGTGAATAGTACCCAACATTCATGCATGTAGCACACTCTCTCACACACACAGTCCCTATAGGCAGTTACTTTCCTGAGCAGTCTTGATTACCTCACTGAGCTTTGGGCTCTGCTGCCAGCCCTGGTCAGTGGGTTTTGGAAGCAAAAGCTGACAGAGAACTTCCTCTCATTTTCTGCAGCCAGACTGGCCATTTTCTCTATGTATATTCTTTCTTCCTCCTAACTAACCAACAGTTCTCCTCCTCTGTTTCAAGGAGGGAGAGATAACATACACTAAGTGACACATTCAATAATGATATGACCACTTAGGTTGTCAAAACTTGTGATGAATAGGGTCCTGTGAGCCCACAGGGAGTTTTTTAAAGTTGTTCCTTTCTCATCCGCATTAAGCTCTGGGTTTTGACTGTCTCTGTTAATGTCTCGTGTGCTGCTCCCTGCATCGTTTCAGTGGCGGACAAACAAACAATCCATTCATAGGATAGCCAGACTTCCCAAGAAACTGAACCGTATGTTTATGCATTCTTTCAGGGAAAGAGCCTATTTGCGGTTGAGCTATTCTAGTTTCCCATGTTCCACTCTCTCCTGTTGTCTCTCGCACACATTTTCCAGTCTTTCTTCCTTCTTCCTTCTCTCGTTCTGTTACCTAACTTGTATTTGCCTTCTTGTTTTTTTCCACAACTCTTCTGTTCTCAATGACATAATGGGTGGAGAACATGTTCTTCAGCATTTGTTCAGTTAAAAAATTTTAGCTTAGTTTTGGATTGGAATGTGTGCAGCTCATGTGACACGGTTTATCTACAGGTGACACCTGAAGTGTGTTAGTGTAGCAGATAGGGGCACTGACTGTCCAAGGTCCCAAGTGATGGTGGTCCCCTGCATAATCTTACTTAAAGGGATAGTTCAGATTTTTGGTGTAGGAAGTGAAGCAATGTACAGCTGTGGACAGGTTCAGTAACAAAACCAAAAAAGGCTAAAAAACTAAAAAAACTAAAAAAAAATCTATTTCAGTTTAAATGTACCCTATATTTAGAATATTTTCACAGCTTTAACGTGCGGTCAGACAGCCTTTCCTGATGGGGACTGAAGCTATTATATCGCTCTTTTCAAAGCCACCAGACTCATTGGACAAAAACAGTCAATTTACCTCACAGAACTCAGAAATTGCTTTTCAATCGCTGCTTCAATTGGTCACATTGTTTGAGTTCAGATCCATGTTATTGTTCCATGGAACAGGAGCCACACCCTCTATAGATATAAAGGGCTCATTCTAAGGTAACGAAAACACAACAGTGCTCATTTTCTGGTAATTATACATTAATAAATAGATACATATGAATGGAACATATGTTCCATTTCTAACATATTCTGACAATAAATTGCAGTAAATCTTGCACACAGTACAGTGAAAGCATTGTTACAAGATAAACACTTTTAAACATATTCAGGTAGAAATGTCAAACTTAGTAAATAAATAATGGAAATAGTGTACAGCCATAGCCTTCAACTTCTAAAATAACTCCATGCACGTTCCTGCTTTAGATTTTTATCTTCCTGAATCTAGTCGCACTCATTTCCAGTATTAAACTGGGTGTGCGCAATTGGTACTTAATTCTCGAGTTTGTTCAGTCATGCACAGTCAGCTATGATACCATGGTTACCATGCAGTCTTTGTTTGATTGGTTGGATCTTTCATTTTCGAGCAGACAAATGATAATACAGTACGTGCTTACAGACATATAGATGGTTTCAGATACCATGCAGCTTGATTTGTTTGATGATCATTATTGTTGATAATCACACCCCAATCCTTAATCACATTTACTTGGTGTATATTTAATCAAGTAGTTTCAGGATCCTGTTATTTACTTGAGTATATCTATTTTTTGAAATAGATACAATTTTGGAGGTAAATGTAATTTCCCATTTTCCTCATTTGTCTGAATTTGTTATTACTTACTTTACAGAACAATGTCTGAATTTTAAAACACTACTCTACTTTCACAGAAGTAGTTTTAATTAATGCGGGGATTTTACTTAATTTCTATATAACAATTCTTTTCTTCTTCCTTTACAAGAATTATGATCATCTTCCAACTCTGTAATTCCCTGAAATTTGACTCGCCAGTGACTCAGAGCCAGTTGGCTGAGTCATAATACTTGTTTGAGTATTATTCACACACGTCCTACAAATAGTATTTTCCTACTTTGGTTTTCTAATCCCATTGTCTATCAATCATGTACAAACTGGGTAACAGAGGTTGGTTTTGATATTTCATGTTTTCAGTTTTTACATCAAATACATAACTTCATGCAGTGCATTCTGTATTTTGGAATTCAGAATCATTACCACAGTGGAACAACTTTCCCCTTTTTTTGTTTCTTGTATATGCTATGTGCTAGAACTGTCTAAATTAAAAGCAAAACCAATTTTTATTGTTAAACGATGCTGCTGGGGGACCTATTAAAGCCACATACTCCATATATAGTCATATCATAAGTTGATTAATGTTAATAGGCTAGCAATACTAAATCAATCGTTAGTTAGCTTGTTAGCTAGCGTTTTGCTACAGAGAAAAACAACAGCTCACTAGCTAAGCAAAATTTTTCTCTTTTCAATGTAAATGAGGCTTGCACATGGCATATGTAAACAGGAAACAAACAAGTATAAATCTGGTCAAGATTCTGGTAGGTACCAAGCTTGCTCAACTGAAATTGGAGAACAGAGCAAAAAGGAGCGGTCAATTTGCCAAACTGTCTTTAGGAACTTTCTGGAATGGCAATACAATCCTGCTCGCATGCAAGATGGGATTGTGGAAGGATTACAAGTGGTTATATGGTTATTTATCCCTCACAGAATATAAATGCAATGGCCAAATCTAATTAAATGATTTTTTTTATCAGAGTTTACTATTCATATCCCGCTCTCTGGAGCTCTGTCTGCCAGTCTTAATTAGTTTTGTCTCCTTTACAGCCAAACCCAATCGGAGGATTTAACTTAATCTATGGGGTTTACCTCCTGCCTCAGCATGCCAATGTTTTGGTCAGGCCTGGGCATATATGGCAGGCAGTCTCATTACTTCCCGACTCTCCCCAGTGTTTTTCTTGGCAGTGTCCCTCTCTGTATGCTCTATTTTGCCACCCTGCCCTTTCCCTAATACACCACATCAGCCATGCCCATCTGCACTAAAGCTATACTACACATGACCTAAATACTAAACAAAAAATATTATGTCAGATGTCTTTGGACATGTAAGACGTGGAATGGGCAAGTTGTCTTGCGTTTCCATGGAGGATCATAAGAGACAGAGCAGGCCTGCCTTTCTGTTTGTAAAAACGTCTGTTTCTGTATGACAGGCCTTTGCTTCTCTGCCTTCACTAACCTCTTGAGTTGAGTGTGTAATTCTGTCATTACAATAAAGTGGTCTGACTGCATACATAACAATATTGTTTTAGAACATAATGAATATGTTTGACCTGAGGTATTACCTCTTTTAGCTGGTTCCTATTTCTTTCTTTAGAGCTTTTCTCTAATTTAGGGGTTAGAGTGGGTTGCACAGCAGGTCAGAAGTGAGGTCAAACTCAAACACTGCTTCCTACCTGGAAGCAATGTGAATGAACAAGCAAATTAACTTTTTTCCCCCCAATAACGAAAACAAGCCTCATAGCATTATATCTTGGAAAAAAACAAAAGCAGCCTGGTTCTATTTTTGCAAATTCTTACACACTTGCTTCATCTCCAACCTGATTTCATTTGTCAAAATTGACCATGATGTCCTTGAAGTTTCTGTTTCCAATCCAGTCAACAGTCAGATTGGACAGTGATAGGTTAATTGACCCCTCACTAAGCCCCTCCTGCGAATAACAACTGTCCAATCATAGTTAAGCAAATGTAACTAAGGCACTGCAGTCCTGTCAAGCTTTGCTTTTCTCTACAAGTTGAAGTGGTGTGCACGGAGCTCTGTGAGCGATACTCTCAGTCTCATGAGTTTGGAGGGTGGCATCTTTTTTTTGTAGTCTTATTAAAAAAAAACATTAAACATAAGAGCAAATGTATGAGAATGGACTAAAGATTGACTTTAACTTACACTGCAAATGTGCGGTGCTAGCTTACTAGCTGCAGTAACGTTACCTCCAGCCAAACTTGTGTGAGATACCACCGCCTTTGCCAAAATCACGGCTTATTCCCAGCAGTTACATTTTGATGTTAAATCTGTCTCCATTATCACTGCAAACTCCATATGTGCAGTGCCAGAATGGAAAGCTTGAAAGTTATAGCAACAGTAACTAAAGAGGGCGATGCTTAGTGAAGGGGAATTAACCAGGTTGAGAAGTGTCACATTATGATCTACAGCACCCTTTTTATGAGGATATTTTTAAAAAGGACAAAGTTTGGAAACCAGGGGGAGTTCAGACTTACAAGCAGACTGTTCATCAAATATATAGAAACAATGGTGACTAATCAAAATTACAATAGCTCTGAATAAATAATTTTGACACCTACCTAACACTGACATCAGTTGTAGCACAATTTCTCACACAGCTCAAGTTTGCTCTAACTTGCTGTATGGTGGTTTAATGCTGGCTATTGATTGTGGACCAAATACGGTGATCATGGGTGTTTAGGGAATTATTAACGTGAAAACAATGAAACTGATGAAATATAGACTAAAAGCAGCTGCAAGTGAGAATAAAGAGTAACAGTATTGCAGTTTAAATCTCCATAAATCAAATCCTGTCTGGAGCAGCTCCTTCATTTGGAGTGTTTCTGCGGTGTGTGTTACAGACAACATTTTACTTTTATTGCCATACATGTGACATTCCTTGCCAACGACGGGTGAGTAAATTCTCTGTACTTAAAAGCAGTTCCAATAATATGATAGGCCTAGCTTTTATGAATGCAGTTTAGCTGAAAAAAAGAGAAGTTCCTTCCTTCCTATCCCATTCCAGCTGACAAAGCTTGTTCACAGAGACCACAGAGAAAACCTTTCCTCCCTGGATACCCTCAGCACATTACTTCCTCAATTCTTCTGTGGAAACATCTCGACAAACCTGGCTCCAAAACTGCCAAGGCACATTCTGTACTACAACAAGTAATGTGTTGTGCCCTGTTTGACTCCAGGGCCGTGGAAACACAGAGTGGCTCAGTTCCCTCGACTCTGCAGGTGCTGGGAGCACATTTCATAAACACCTGCTGGGAGTTTAGAGGGAACTCTGATTCCTGGCTGATCGACGCTGGACTGTTTGTCTGGATTACAGTTAGTGAGAGACAGTTTGGACCATCATCTCTTCATAAGTCACCACCATGTCAAGACTTTGAGTTTGAATATTTGGCATGACCAGTGCAGTGGAAATCAACACTCTGAGTCATCAAAATTCTTGAACACATATCGACATTTCCTCATTTGTATTAGTCAAGGGGTGCTTGCTCTTTATAATGACTTACCAGATCTTTTTCTTCCTCCATCACAGAGGCAGACAGCACGGTCTCACACCTAACTTGTCAGATACTGACGACATGCCCCGTGGTTACTCATACAGATGTGGACGGTACCTTTTGCAGTGACCCATCCACAGCTGTATCAGATCCCCTGGGCTGCTGATGTAGTGTAAAGACGGAGAAAGTCCACACATGGAGATGGTGGGGTGGACGGATGGCTCAAACAAGCACACCTTTCACCCAGGAGACCGGGTATCGTGTCCTGTGTGAAACCAAAATGTTATTAAAAGTTGTAAAGAAAATAATGTTACGTACAACGACAATTCTGTCCATAGTCACATGCTCCCTTTTTTGTGCTTGTCCGAGCATCTTCTCTCTTACGCTCTTGCTCTCTTTGCTGCAAGTTTGCATCACACTTAAACAGTCCACTTTTCCAGCCGTTCATACCAGACTTAAAATCGAACCTACCACTTGTTATGTGCACAGCATTTCACTCAATGTTGCCCAATCAGGATCTCAACAAGACACTCGTGTCTAAAAACCGTATTTACAGGAAAGAGGCAGAGGAGAAAACGCAAAATGACTTGGGTCGTACGGGCGGGGCATCAAAGCCACTGTGGCCACAGGGCATATATTTTTTTTTAGGGGCACAAGGCCAAACTGAGAGGGCACAGCAACCATGGTCATCATGGCCGCTGTGGAATTCCTGCCCTGCTGCTTACTTGTCTTCCCTAAGCCCCAACCCTAACCTCAGCAGCAACCCTTCAACAGTTTAGAGAGCGGGAGGACTGAGCGAGCTGACCCAAACTTCCCAGGATGAGAAAACTTTAAATCTAAATGTTATTCTTCTGGGTCCTCAAAGGATACATTGTGTGGGGATCCAGAAGGACATACCAGGCTGTGAAAGAGCCTCTTTCTTGTTTTCTGCCCATTGGCCCCCTCCCAGTCTCTCCGGGGCGGCCTGTCTCTCTCTGACAACAGCTGCTTGCTGCCTGTGGAGGCCGGGGGTGAGCGGCGCAGCTCCAGACATCTGTAGGCCCTGAGCCTGGGCCGCCTAGCTCTCTCTTTCTTTTTCGCACACACATACACACACACACACACACACACATACATTGGAGCCCACAGTCTGCCCAGCACAAAGGACTACATTCATCCCCCTCATACAGTCTCTACTGGTGAAGAGGTCGTCTGAAGCTCCCAAGCTCTCACTCTGTTCTGCCTCCTCTCCCTCCTTCTGCATCTCCTGTCACTCTCTCAGATATTCCCTCCCTTCTCAAACTCTGTCCATTTCTCTCTTTATTGGAGTGGACGTTCTTCCATTCAGCTCCATGAGATTCACATAATGATTAAACATTATGAGCCGTGGTTAACCAGGATGACAACCAGGGCCACATGTCTCAATTACAGGAGAAATATTCTCCATTTTGGGAAGCACAGTGACCTGTCTTTGGTTTTCATTCATCTCCAAATGTGGGTATCTTTGAAAAATATGTGGGAAAGTGTATGCGTATGTGTTTGTGTGTCCCTCTGTGTGCGTTTTACCTCCTAACCCTGAGAACAAGCATTCCAGTGCAGAGGACTTGCCGACTAAGTTCACAAAGGGATACTGAGAGAGGCCAGAGCGAACAGAGATCCTTTGTACAGAATGAATGTGGCCATGAGAAGTTTGGGAACGGCATGGTTTGAGAAACATCACAAAGTTGCTTTTTGAAAAGCCCCTTTGGTAGGAAACCATCTACTTTCAACATAGGAGCTTGAGATTGGCTGTATGTCCGTTACCTCGCCTTTGACAGCCGGAGCCAGACACTCCGCACCACAGCTACTGTACAGTGTGTGGGAACCCAACCACAAAATGCACTGCGAATGATAATCGTATTTAAGTTACCCTTCGCTGTCACTTCTCTCATCCAAAATGTCACTTTTCTCATCTATCTGGTCTGCCTTTGTTCAAACTCTGTGTCTCCAAGCATCTGCCCTGCTCATGTACCCTTCAGCGACGCAGTGAATTCTGTGACCACCTCATTGCACACTGTGGTGTAGTTGATCGACTTTTAGCTTGAGGGCTGGAGCTCCAGACAGGTTGCTTGTCGATCTGTGTGTTTTGCAGCCACTCTCATGTGCACTTTGGTAAATTTGTAATTGTATCCCACTGGACCTGGGTTGGGTTTTGTTTTTTGAGACAAAGGTGGCTGGAAAGTCTGGAGAACATGTGTGGCATGCATGGCTGTAAACAGTGTGGAAGTGCACTTTTTAAGTAGAAATTTTCACTTTTTGCATAGCAACTTGAGGGCAGACTAAGAAAACTGGAAAGAAAAAGGACAAACAGGCAGAAAGCCTGATACTGACATAAAATTTAAAAATAAAATTAAAATTATTATTAAAAATATATTGATATGAAAAAGAAACAGCTCTAAAATCCAGTGAAAAATGTGTGTGTTCTATTTGTCCAGGGGAATATTACAATTTGGCACTGATTTGTAGTCACTCCATAAAAGCTTTTGAAAATTTTTTAATTGTTTTCTAAATAAAAGTTTTAGTTTTTGTCAACTAAATTGCACATCATAGCCTACGTCTACAGCTCAGCGCCTTTTCCTTTAAATTTTACTAGTGACTGGTCATGAGTCTCCTTAGGCTACTGTAGCTACTGTATAGATGCCAAATCCAAATAAAGAATTTAACAGTTGCAGCTCCAGACAGATTTGTCTTTTTCTTTTAAGAGTTCTTTTTGGTTGCAGACCACTGAGGTATAGACAGGCTTATTACTGTGGGATCGCTGCCACACACTTTTAATGGACTTAATGAATGAGTAGGATACAAGCACAACAGTTTTAACAGCTTTTAATTAGGGAAAATATCTGTGTTGAGGTACATACTTGTTTTCTAAATGTTATGTCAGGTACCCACACTCAAAAAGTGCTGCGGTTTGATATCCAGTCCTATTTACTTATGTAACTTAGGCTAACTTAGCATTCTTTACAACCAAACATTTGTTTGCTTCACCATTACCTTGAGCTGGCATAAATTGTCGTTCCCGCTGCGCCCGCACTGGAGCACCATGTGTAACGGGCACATTTGGTATAAGTGCACCAAAGCAGTTGCCTCAGGCCAGAGATCTCTGTCAAACTGACTGTCCAGGAGCCATTTCTGTCTCTCTCTCCCACTCTTTCAGGCTCACGATGTCAAAAAAGACAATGTAATTTGGCCCGTAAAATGATTTTACTTAATTATTATTTCTAGTTGTTTCATAACCATTTAAATGACCCTTCAGTTGAACAGAATTTAAATAAAAGCAGTGTTCTATTTAAAAATGTGTTGTATGTATGTATTTCTGAAGGATTGCATGTTGCAGTCTGCTGATATTTTATCTCTAGAAAAGAATTGCTTGTTCAACAATATTTCTCTATCAGCATACAAAGTGCCGTTTGCAGTTTTTGTTAAGTATGATGAAAATATGTCGGTAAATTTTCAGAAATATTTCGCTGTCTTGCAGTACTTGAATGTTAAAGTTGCTCCCCTATGAGATGACAATAGCATGAGTGTCGCCAAACCAATCTGAGCTTGAGCTTTCACCAAAGCTAGTGGCCAAAAACACAAAGGCCTTTAAGCACAGAAAACCTTGCCTATTAATGGACTTCTTATTCAAATTTTTGTTTGTTTTTTTTCACACCTAGAGCCACCTATTGCACAATAGAGGAGATATCTCTCTTTGAATTGTTTGTTGAAGGGATATCTTGATTTTATTCCATTTCCATATGTGCTGAGCTGTCTGTTCTTTAATTAAATGAACCATTGACATTGTGGGTGTTGCTAATAATAACAAGTAATACAAGTGCCGCACTGTTACTATTGTTTTTACAGTACACCACATGCTGTTCTCACACTTTTCAAAATTCACACATCAATAGATACCTTCTCAAACTCTGGACTTCTCTCAACACACTTCTAATTTTGACTGTTGACGTTCTGAACACAAATAATGAAGACACGCCAAAATCACTTATGCCTGAAATTGTGACTAATGTGCTGACAGTGGTCATAAAATGTGATACAGACCAGAGCGCATGTTTTACATCAGCGTGTACTGATCTCTACATAAACCATGTTTTTAACCCCAGTCATGTTCCATAGCTCAGCAGTAAAACCCACCTAAGCTCCACACACATATGCACACATTTATGCATGCGCACAGTCAGTCCCACACACACACACACACACACACAGCACAGCAACTTGTCTGCTCATCTGCTTCTGATTAGTGACGACATGAGCGATGCCAAATGGGAGATATGGATCTCATTCCTCCGCAGACAAAGCCTCATTCATTGGCAGAAAGCTCAGATGTGGGAAGATGATTTCTGTGACTTGGACCTGCGCCGGTCCACTCCTCCTGGGTCTCATGTTGTCCTGTGATCAGGGGGGTTGTACCACATGTGTTTGGATGGATAGAAGGATGTTAAATCAGACAGTGGGAAGGTGGACATTCACACAGTGTGCTGTATTCCTGCCCGAGGAGTGCAGACAGTGGGTTGTTTCCATTGGAAAATGCTGAAAATTAAGCCAAAGTTCATTTGACGTTTGATGCAAAGGGATATTAAAGGTTTTCAATTTAAGTCAGTTTATTTTACAGGTGGGACCAAAGAGATCCTTCAAAATAAACAGCATATCGTACAAATGAACAATTAGTTGCCTACAATATCTGCTGTTGTACTTCCAATGAATCCTTTCCATTAGGATGTCAAACAGATGTGTGTGTGTTTTGGATCACTTACAGCATACCAATAACTGTTTGATTCATCTTCTTGTTTGCAAATGTTGTGTTTGGCCAGCCAGTGGATGAGTTCTCACCTCAAGCCAGGAGTCAGTGGCCTGCAGATGTGTCCTGACAGCTGTAAAGGTGATGGCACACCTTGAGAGGACAGGCAACCTTTTGATGACAGCTCACTACTAGCTCTCCTGAACTGCCCTGTGTGACTCACTGTTTAGGAAAAAAAGACATGTGCCAGCGTTTGGGTGAAACTTTACTTTTGAGGTCAATCAAATATGACTAATAGTCCAAACATTACAGTTTTTTCAATTGCGAACAAACATCAGTCAATATGTAAGTCACTTTAAAAAAAAAAAACTCCTCATACACTCTAGATTACCAACATGCATCTTGGCAAAACAATTAATCAAACCACCTTAACTCACTCAAATCACAAAACCACTTCATACATGTCTCAAAATAAGCTTGTTCAACCAAATGACAGCAGCCATTTTCACTTCGAAATCACACATTTTCACTCATAACACACTGACCAAAAAAAACAACAACAACTTAATAATGCAAACAGGAAATTACAATCAGTTGTGTTTGGACAGATTATTTTTTCATTTATGGCTCATAATCTGATGAGGCTTAGTGTATGCTTCAGTGTGGTTACTACAGAAATGTACGATATTTGCCATCATTCTGTTTTGAATGTGTTTTTTAACACTTTTGAAAACAATGTCAGCCTGGCACAGCAGGGATTTGCATTTTCATTGCAACAGGCCTACCTGCCTGAAGGTGTGTCTTTTAACTGAAAAGAGCTGAGCTCGATTCAAACGGCGGTAAAACAGCAAATAAATGCTTTAGTTACGATTTCATTTCACAATAAAAGCCCCCCTGTTATTTTGTTATTTATAAGCGGGTGAAGATGGATGGATGGATGGATGGATGGAATATTTTTCTTGTGAAGCAGCCAAATCAGGAAATGTTGCATTTTCTCCAGCAGTAACTTAATATGACTGACAGTACACACAGTGATGTAGAGATTCAGAGATTCAGTTAGAAGCTACTTTTAAAAATGCCTTTTTTTCCCTGCTCTCCTGCGCATACATGAATAGAGTCTTGCTATACATGCTTCTTTGAGGGGGAGAAGGACGGTCGTCACAGGTTGACCGCGGTGGACGAGACATCACTGCAGCCCGCTCGGAGGTGGTTCGGGGCTCGCTTTGGACCCACTCCAAAGGGGGTCCAACTTGGATGCAACTCTGCATTAAAAGTAGTAATGGAAATGCAAATCAGCAAGGCACAGTTTGACTCGGCACGGCCAAAAGTGAAAGGGAAAAGCCCCAAAAGTGATGTTACACATGAAGACCACAAGCCAAGAAAACCAACACCACGTCCCACGTCCAATAAAAGTCATATTCTGCTGTTTAAACAACTGTTATCACCTCAGCAGAACAATGGCTATAAAGCTCTTTACTGCAGCTGCCCGTGGTTTACAGTGTCCTATTTAACTCTTTATACAATTGCCAAATAGTTGCTAAAAATATAACATATATTAATGTTAGTCATGACTAACTAGGTAACGAATGTTAGCCTGACAGTTTTTGAAAACATGTCTTTTTATCCCACATACCATTCTCATTTCTCCATTCCTACTTTCACAATTTGATTACACTGTATGTTTGCTGTGACTGGCAGTACATTCATCAGGCTCAGGGGTTGTTGACCTATCGTTCAACTGCGTGCTGGAGGAACACGTCATGGATAATAATGTGTGTGATTGTTCTGTCTTTGTTCCTCACAGGTGTGCAGTGTCATTACTCTGGCAAAACAATCTAATCCCCATAGTTACACTGCATCTGGACTATCTCTCCATCTCCTTCCCTCTGTCGCTCTTCTTCTTCTCTCCTCTTCGCGCTCTCTTGCCTTGAACCAGAGAGCGACGCACTCGCCAAAACGTTTGAGGGCAAAGTCATCATAAAGTCATTTCCCCCATCATATTAACTGCACATTTCTAAGGGGATAAAAGGTCACTGGCAGATTTATTTCAGACCTGGGAGGCAGCTTGGGTGATTTTGGATCGTGCTGCAAACCCTCAACCACATTACGCACTTGCCCAGAAACTCACTCATGAGACTTGAATGTGTGGGTTTTTGTGCGTGTGCCTGTTAGTGTAAGACATGGCTATGTGTTTTTACTGTCTTTATAGGTCCTGATCAACAAAACCAACAAAAGCGGTCACATGTGGCTGTTTTCATTCATATGTCAATATGAGGACATGTCTTCTTGGTGTTTTGCAGTGTTACGTATCATGTCATGTCATCCTAAGATGTTGACATTTTTACGGCCATTTAGAGTTGGAGACAATGACACATACTGTAAATGAATACGGCCCCACACTATTTTTACAGTACACTAATGAGATGTAACAAGCTTTACTTTGTTTCAAAATTAGACAGAAACTAGAAATAATATGTTCTTAATTTCTCAGTAAACAAAAACAACTACAGACTAATTAGACACCATACACCCAACAGTACACTAATATGACATAACAAGCGGTACTTTGAATCATATGAGACGAAAACTAGAATTAATATGTTCTCTATTACGTCTAGTAAAGTCTAATAAGTGTCTAATACTGTCTAATAAAGAACATATTTGCAGCTTCTGTCTAATTTGACACAAGGTACAGCTTGTTACAGCTTATTAGAGTAGTGTAAAATAAAGTGCGACCAAATTAAATTAAATTTATAGTATCTTTACAATTTACACTATATCCTGATGTATCAATGTCATTACGCACTGTGTATGCATGCATAATGTGTATGCATTATGTGTACTGATATAGATCATGCAAATCACCCTCCGTTTGTCATCATGTTAAGAAGTTGTCAGTTATTATGAATAATGGAAAATATTGCCACAGGGTTTCATTCTTAATTAGACTCTAGGAAAAATAGCTGCTGTGCTGCAGAGCAAATGGGCTCCCAGTCTAACAGAGTAACCAAGTCACAGATGCCTGTTTTCATTCATATGTCAATAAGAGGACACGTCCTCATTGTGTTTTCCGGCGTTGTATCTTTTAGCAGGCAGTGTTCTGCAGTGTGTTGTGTCAACTTAAGGTGTTGGCATCATTATTACCGTTTTGGGTTGGTCATAATGACACATAATGTAAACATATCCCAGTCCCACTTTATTTTACAGTACACGAATAAGACTTAACAAGCCGTACTTTGTCTCAAATTAGACAAAACCCAGGAATAATTATTCTCTATTAGACAGTATTTGTTAGACCCTTTTGAGAGATTCTTAGAGTGTTATTGGGGACACATTACAACAGAACCGTACTGTAAACTAAAGTGAAATCACACACCTTCTACTTCTCCACTTAAAGACAATATGAGAACCAGATTGACCAAGTAAAGGCTAAAATTGTAGAAGGAGAAGGAATATTTTGTCTATGGATGACTGCAGAGACTTATTTTAATACTGAAAGCAGATAATGTGATTTGATCAAAGAAGAAGGAATCAGTCTTGACTACTCTGTCAGTTGTTTAGGACCAGCCAAAGAAGGTGTGTCTCATGTAGCAGATACGTGATTTCATTCTAGTTTACAACACAGTTCTGTTGTAATGTGCCTGAAATCACCCTCTAATAAAGTCTAATAAGTGCCTAATAAAGAATATATTATTCACAGTTTCTGTTTAACTTGATTCAAAGTACAGTTTGTTACATCTTATTAGAGTAGTGTAAAAAAAAAATACCTCCAATACTTCCAGTTAATGTTTGTCAACAGTCAAAGATGTTTTGTAGCATTTAGATTGAGACATTTAAATTATAGCTATATTAAATTAATGAAAACCCAAAAGATTTATCAAATGAATTTCCAGGAAATTTACATAATCCTTGAAGTTTACACTATATCACAATATATCAGTGTCACAATATAAAATGATACTCATGCAAATTACCCACTGTTTGTCATTATGTTATGAAATCGTGAGTTATTATGAATAATGGAAACTGTTGCCGCAGGGTAACATTCTTAATAGACTCCAGGAAAAATAGCTGCTGTGATGCAGAGCAAACGGGCTCCCAGTCAAACAAACAGAG
>JAJHUR010113785.1:0-15429 GCA_027495735.1 Lutjanus campechanus | reverse complement strand
CGTTTGCCCTTCACCAGCACTTTGCTGAGTTAGTATAATGCGTAAATAAGTGTTTCAAACATCTGGTAAATAATGCTCATCAACACAGGTAATAAAGCAAGCGAAATCTTTCATCTTGGGACTGCAATATCAAATGCTAATCTCAGTTACAGTATGCTATTATTACTTGAACACCCTGCACATTGGGCCTATTATTAAACACATAATATGTAAGTTTTGCCGCTCGGGGTCGCTCTCACATTTAAACAACAACAGAAGACATGGTTTGGTGATGTTGCGATGTACTGTAGGATCATGGGAGCTGTTGTCTTTATTGTTAAACAATATATTCAGATGAAAGCCTATCTGATGAAACTCAGGAAGAAATCATGTTCACAGATGACGTAATGTTACGTTAAGTCACGCTCACTGACCGTCTTCATCACTCTCTGACGTATTTGATGTGTGCCTTGAACAAATTACATACTTTCTCTGGGCTTGACCATTGTTGAAAACATTTGGGGAGTGAGGGAGTGCACAACTAATTACTGTAAGTGCACAACTCAACATAATATGTAGCCTAATATATGTCCAGCCCTTTTGGATATTTTAATGCATAAATGTTATATATTATAGCTAGCATTAGCTTAGCAGATCCAGTGTTGCCAACTTGGCGACTTCAAAACCCTGTTAATCACTTAATTTCTCAAAAGCAACAAGTGACAAATTTAGCGTCACACGTATGCAGTGAGTGTGGCATGTGTGGCAGGCAGGGGGACGCCGCTCGCCACAGGAGAGGGAGCTGTAGTGATTTAATTTCTATGGATACATTGACGCTTTCACTCTTAAACTTTTCCTGGATTGGAACTTTGCAAGTGAGCTTCTCTCGCTCTTTGTCTCAGGGTCTCTAGATTAGCATCCTTTAGCTTGTAAATAAGCTACGTAATAGTTGATTTCATCTTGTAAATATCTTAACAGCTTGTATGTGCTTCTCTCTCACTATAACTCATAAATATCTAAATAGTTTGTCTGATCTCATAAATACCTCTATAAAAAGTTTGTCTGAGGTTCTCTCCCACTCTTTCTTTCCTGATCATGAAGTCATTAGCAATGCCTTAAAAAAGAATAAATCTGTGAAACAATAAGAAAATAAATGCGGAAACATAAATACTTTGATCTTGTACATATTTAAATAGTCAGTTGATTTAAAAAAAACAAACATAAAACATACATAGCTTTTTAGATTTATGCAAACAAATCAATAATGATTTAGTTAACATGCAGGTGAGCGCATGCTGTCATCTGGCAACCTTTGGAGCTAGTGCTAATTACTTTCATTGTAGAAGAGTTGGCAACACTGAATAATTTGTGCGCCCTTTTTATAACTTAGTGACGAGATACAGCATCCAACATGTAATCAAGGCATGAATAATGGAAATGTTTTATCTTAGTGACAAATTGCTGTGCACAATAGTAAACTATCCGGTCATTATGCTTGATCCTTGAAGTTCAGAAACTGCCTAATCCACAGACTTTTTTTCTTTATCTACCTACAGTCATCTATTCCCATCCGTCCCATGGCTCATCCACCACCCAATGTTCCTGCCTCATCTCTGACTCAGTGAACCCTTTTCCACTGCGCCTGATGAGTCACGAGTTTACTCTTCTTACACCTCTCTATCGTCCTCCCGCTTCACGCTCTCTCCCTACCTCCCTCAGTTTCTCCATCATTATTACAGTAAAAGCCACAGAGGCACGCAGGGGAGGAACAGACTTTAGCACAAAAGGCCTTTCTCAGCCAGCAGAGTATTTCTAGAGCGTTCGCTGAAAAGTCAGGCATTCAGCAGCCTCCTCTGCAGGGTCTCCAAACATTCTTGCAGTTTGTCAATTCCGTGATTCAGGTCTACTGATCACATACACAACAACTTCAGAGATGTGAGACGGGGGCCAGTTAACCATTTAAAACCACAGGGTATCAAAACAGAACCAGACCCCATTCAGACTGACACAGAGGTGTGGGGTAGACCGTGTTCTGACCGATAATAGCACTGCAACAAAAAACACCAGGGGCTGTGTTGGAGTGAGCGTGTTGCTATAGGTACCAGTAAGAGGAAGTATTATACAACAAGAAATTCCGACCAAGCAATCTGATTGGTCAACTAGACATTTAGAACTTAAGAACTGATGAGCACACCGTGCTCATCACTAAAAACATTTTTCCTCTGCTCAGAAAATGGGGCTGCAACTAATGATTGTTTTCATTGTCGATTCATCTGCTGATTATTTTCTAATTAACTGATTACTTGTTTTGTCCGTAAAATGTAAGAAAATGGTGAAAAGTGGCGACCAGTGTTTTCCAAAGCCTGACATGACATCCCCAAAATGTTTTGCTTTGCCCACAGCCCAAAAGAAAATAGTCAAATTTAAGAAGGCAGAATTTTGACTTGTGTCTTCTTAATAACTCAAACATCAGTTAATATTCAATTAATCATTGCAGCTCAACGCAGAAGTAAATCATGATCCACAGTGTGCCTTGATAAAGTATGACCTCCTGTTTCTTGCAGCTGTTAAAGTAACATTTATAGAATAATTAAATCAATTGTCTTTAATGAATATAAGTAAGCTGTTCTGACCGCCCTGTTAACACAGGTGTGTGCCTCCCTCTGTGTGCTGCAAGCAGGAGCGCAAACAGTTTTCTGACCACAGTAAAAATGTTGTTTTTGAAAGGCTAAACACCAACAAATATGGACTGATGCAGAATATTTGTTGGATAAAACATGAGAGTTTTAGATGATAAGATCTGTCTTTTTTCAGTGCATTTTGACTTTTGGGTTTATAACAACATTCTTGAGTTACTGCAAATATTGGGATCACATAAATCACATAACTACTCAGCATCCTCCCATCAGCTGTGGTAAGTCAGTGACACAGAGCTGCTACCTTAAAAGCACATAAAGTTCATGGACATAGTGGCAAAATCTGTCCATTGATTTTTTTTTTTACCACATCTTAGTTATGACAAGATTAAGCTGTCGGAGCAGTATTCTTTTTATATTTGTGGTATTTATTCAGCTTGGGAAACCCCACGACCTCTAAAAAGCATTAACATTAGCTCAAGTTAGCTGCTGACTCAACAGGAACTAGAAATCATCTCAGTTGTTAGGTCGTAACTAAGGCTGGGACTACTTGTTTGAGTAGTAAACTAAGTTAAATTAAATGGGAGTCCACTGATGTGACTGATTGTTTTTTATAGTCATTAGTCAGACCCCATGTGTGTCCAGGGAAACAGAGACAACATTAGCAAAGAATGTCTTTAATCTGAGAGTGAACTGTCCCACAATATGAATACATCTTTTATTTTGTTGGTAATGTTGCATAATTGCTCTTATGATATTGCTTGAATACAAACCAGTCCAGAAGTCCACAGTTTATCAGACTAAAAAAAACATACTTATCCTCGGCTAAGGAAGAAGGATTTTAGTATTTTAAGTTATCAAAGCAGCAATCATATTCTCACGTCTAATAAGAAGACTTATACATGTTTGATTAGACACTGCGAGAGCTCTGTCTGTGGTGCACTGCACTGCAGTAAAAGCTGAGCCAGGATCAACTTTTGTATCAGACTGACCTGCATTTTCTTTTCTTCCAGAGCCTACCAACGAACGTCAGTGCTGTAGTCTTATTTCAGTGAACGAGGAGCCTACGTTGTTTGGTTTAGTTTTTTGTTTTTTTTAAAACCCGGAGCTGTTGTCACAGTGGAGGGTGATCTAAAAGGGTTAACATGAGTCATTTGACCTTCGTGACCCTCATTCTGACCTGCGTTGAATGCGGCTTGGATGCCGCTTGGCTTTGGTAGACATGTGTAAGGGATTAGAGATTATTAATACGAGGGGATGAGAGTTAAAGGTTACTGACGTTTAAACATTTAACTCTCCCACTTTAAAAGAAAAACTGAAAGAAAAGAACAAAGAGTAAGAGCATGGCTGCAGAAGTTAAACTGTAACAAATGCTTTTATTAGTTACATAGGCTAATGAAATTCTATGTATTTTCATTTAACAGTGACGTGAAGTATGAAACACAGGTGCTGACTCGGGACTCTGAACACTGACAACGAGACATTACCTTGTGACAACAGTCTCAAATGAACGAGTTCAATGTAAGAGGCCTGTGTGACACAGTGCATCACTCTGACAGCCAGGAGAAAAAAAAAAACAGTGAAAGGGCGATAAAAGTGAAGGGCTGCGGACAGAAAGTACCAACACAGACTAACAAAAGGCTGGCTGTTGCCACTCTGGGGCTGTAACATCAGCCATTCCTGTGAACCCACACTGATGCTGCTGACGTAATGTCACATGACACTCTCCTTCAAAAACACTTACTTCTGAGTAGAGCTGCACAATACAGTAAAAAGAAATCATTTTGACAGGTATTGTGATTGTGATATGATTCATGATTAGTGGGAATGATCATTTTTGCATCACAATTTTCATCGTAACTGTAAAAAGAAATACTAAAATCATCAACTGTGCAGTTTGTGTCCCACGCAGCCTAGACCATAATTTCATAAAATCATCTATCATTTAAAAAAAAAAAAGCTTTAATCATTATTTTTTGGATCAGATGTGAGAGCATATTAGCAAATCAGATTAGCCTAAATGAGCCAAGCATTATTAAAGATGGCTGTTACTATGTACCTTGTCTTGGTCAGATTACTAGAATATTTTACTCAAGAGAAAGTACTGCAACTGTAAAGACATTTTATTCAAGTAAAAGTAAAACTATTTGTGCGAAAATGTACTTCAATAAAAGTAAAAAAGTAAATGGGCTGAACAGTTAATCAAAATCTTATCAAAATTTAAATTGGGCCAAGTGTGATATAGAAATTGCAGGAGCTAAACTGTAAAATGTGTCACAACATTCAATCATAAATTAAGCATTGTGGTGCTTAAGAGACAGCCCGGCCTACAAATCATCAACTTTTTTTTTTCAGTGAAAAAGAAATACAAAAATTACCATTCCCACTAAAATTATGACTCATCATATCTGTCAAAATAATCGCTATCTGATGGGTTTTTTTTCCTTGCATATTGTTCAGCCATAAGTCTGAGTAATACTACTGCATTACAGGGGAACGTCGAGGGAGGATAAGGAAAGCATTGTAAATGATCAAGACCCACTGTATTAAAAGTATAAAATTGTATTAATATGCCAATGTTAGAGGTGTAAGAAAATATCATACACTTCCTCAGTGTAACATAACTAGTTTTAACCACAAACAAAAAGAGCTGAACAACAATTTGTGGTGTGCACACACACACACACACAACACCACATTGCCTCACAACACTGACATCCTCTGAGGAAAGCATTGCAACTATCACACAGAGTCTGTTCACTGTTCACTCACCTGTCTGAACGACAGTCTGTGAGCCTTGAGCACCGTGAAGTCTGCCACAATCTGCTCTAGTTCGACTTCTTTGCTTGCACAATACAGTACAACCAATCCAGGAGGCTACTCAGCCTCTTTTGTCCTGCTGCACCCCTCAGAGTTTTCAAATATTTTGAGCTCAGTGAGCGCATGACAGCTTCACAGATCTCACTGAAGGATGAACTCTGAGGGCACAGCCAGAGTATCCACCGTGAGAATTTTAGCATTTAGCATGTTAGCTAGACCCAGCCTGCACCTGATGGTCACTCAATGTTGTGGTTGTGTTTGATCTATATGACCTACATAAGTAAAGCCATTAGCAAAAACATTAGCTATTTCCATATATTTATTCTAAAGGTATAAATGTTGGGTTCTCCTTGAAATCAGGTGAAAGGATTTATAGTATCAAGACTGGAAGAGCCTATGTCTACATTTTCCCAGGCAGATTTATGTTAGCCATTCAATAATTTTACATTTATAACACCACTTCTGTCAACATGGGCCTCAAAAATCAACACAATATGAAAGTTTCTTGTAATTGGTTCAAGTAAAAGTACAATGACACTCAAAAATATACAAGTATACAAAAAACTCAGACCGAGAGTATATTACACCCACGCCTGGTCTTGATTATGGTTACGAAACTTATAATTGATGCAATAAAAAAACAAAACAAAAGGCAGACTTGTACAATGGTGGACATGTCAGAACATACAGTTTTTATGACAGAGAAATAAAACCGTTTATGACATTGAACAACCGCGAAGGTGTGGGAGGCTACAAGTTCATCGAGTTCATCAAATGCAAACTAAATTGTGGGGTGTGTGTACTGTGAAACGTCAAAAAGTGATGTTACCCCTTGCAATTTCACTGTCACGTGGTTGGCACGGGCAAAATTCATAAACTGCTTTTTCTACAAAACTGTGGAAATTACACTAGAGGCAATGTTCACCACTAATTTCAAGGCTGACTAATGGCAATGACACAAGGAGATCAAACAAATATGTTATAAATTATATTTCATGCTTTTCCATTTGGTGGCCAAAATTTTCCATTTGGCAGCCAGCGAAAAAAAAAAATCTATTCAAGAAAGACCCTTGTGTGGATTACTGGCTAACATTAATAGCGCTGCTGCCAACATGGGGCAGTCAGTGATTTGTGTCTGGGATGGCTGAGCTTTTGTCTGGCAGGAGGGCTTACGTAACAGGAGCTGCTGACAACACGTGGGTGCTGAGCTGAGGGCTGGGAGAATGGCCTGGATCACTGAGAGAGACAGAGAGGTCACCACAGCCCACTGCGTCAGCCCTCGGTGGGCTGAGAGGGTCAATTTACCGCTGGGACTGGGGACACAAGTTTGTTTTGCTAGCCTTTAGATAATTTCTGAAGAAAACATTTTGATAGTCTTCTTGTGGAATGTATGCGCTCACATTTGAGATGTTACCTGCATAAAACAGCAGGAAAAACAGCAGAGTACAGCTACCGTCCTCTGTTGCTGACCAACGAGCACCTGAACTGGTTGAGTTTAAAGGCATCACTCTGTTACAGAGGGGGTTAAACAAACCTGATTTTCTAGCCTGACAGAAAAGACAAGTGCAAACAAGAGCATGTAGACTTTGCTAAAAATGGCAATGACTTCCTAAAGATGGAGGAAAGAAGATGAAGACACTGATCAGTGTGAAAAAGAGATGTGTAAAAAAAAAAAAAAAGCTGCTGGCCAAATGGTGAAACAGCTATGTAACCAAGCAGTAAACACACCAACAAGACATTTTTAGATATGATCTGCAAAAAAGCTACCCTGGCTCCAGACATCTGAATCACTGTTCACATGTCTGTTTTTTCTTTTAGGAAAAAATAAATGTCAATTCAGCCTGATTATCCGCCACAAAAATAATAACAAAAACACTTTACGCTGCTTTCACCACTACTCTATGTCTCCACTAATTTGATTTCTAATACTAATTAATTCTTAAACTGCATTTATTGAATAACAGGTGCTAAATTAAACTGTTGTCATTGGCATTGGTCTCTGTTGTTATAAAGTTCAGACATGATTTAGGAGCACTAGTACAATGTGTTGTTATCAGCCTGGGGTGAGGCCACTACCCACTGTTCACAACCCACTGCTAGATAAGGAACATAATGACAGAAACGGACAATAAAACATATGACACACAAAGGGTAAGGCAAAAAGCCAAGGCCTTTAGCCTCCTGCGTGCAAAAGATGCTAGTGCTGTAAAATGCTTTGTCATGCTTCACTGTGTAGGTTACTCATGCAGGGTTACTCAATATGCCATGACCCAAATTATAAGAACACCAAGAACTAGGCTATATCTTTGAACAATGTTGACGAGGAGCAAAGGTAACCTACCATTGATCAACGTGAACCAAAAAGCTGGACCCTTATCTAAACATTCTTTAATTTACAAGTAAGAAACAACTTGTGACCACGACATTTAGCATATATATCATCCGCTTTTAAGTTAATATGGAGAACTTGTTAGCAAACTGCTTGTCATTGACACATCCAGCAGTTACAGAGCAACATTATCATTCATTTTGGTTTGAGTTTGTGTTTACATTAGGGATACAATGGTACACATAATTTATGGTTCTGTGTGTGCCTCCTTTTTAGGGTCATGGTCCAGTATTCAGTTTTTTATACAGCAGGGAAAAAACATAATAATAATAATGTGTCATTTATTTTGCAAAAAATGTAACATTCAGCCGTGGCTTGTTGTCCATAATTCTCAACAGTTAAGGCAATTAAACACTGACAT
Organism: Lutjanus campechanus; assembly: GCA_027495735.1. NCBI lineage: Eukaryota > Metazoa > Chordata > Actinopteri > Lutjaniformes > Lutjanidae > Lutjanus > Lutjanus campechanus. Next base: position 7,244 of record JAJHUR010113785.1, on the reverse strand, counting down.
ATTGTCAATAAGAAAAACAACTAAAAAAAATAAATGTTTGTCAATAATGCTCCACTGTAAGACTGAACTGTTAATAATGCCTGAACAACTGCAGCTTGTTTACACAGAGCAGCGCAACAGACTAACAGGTACACATGAAGGAACACTGAAGCAGAGCTCAAGCACTTTGATCAGGTGATTAAATCCTGTATTTCAGAGCGAGTCTGGTCACATATTCAAAGACAATCTGCAGTGAGAGGCTGCCTGAGACAATGTGGGGAGAAGAACTCGCCTTCCAATCTGTGTTTCTAATGTGTCTGTTGAGTAGTTTTATGTTTTTAATTGTCATTTTTGTGCTGGTTTACTGTTAGAGCCATGACTGAGGTGGCTACAGTAGTACATTTCTTCACTCCAGGTGTATCTCAAAACTGGAATTTGGAGCATGTTTCCCTTACATTAAATGCATGAAAAGCACTCTTCAGTAATCAGTAATTACATGGTATTTACAAATAAAAAGCACTTGGGGTTGTGGGAATTGGATCAGGATGTGGACCGGTGACATGTGTCCAACATCCGATAAATGAATTTCATTAATATCGTGCTCTGATACCGGTATTGGATTAGATCATCCCATCTCTAGTCATAAATTTTGTGTTCAAAGTATTTTCACGGACAAACACAACTTTAGTTGTACAGTGTTGGCAGACAGTTTGACACTAATCTTTGTTTATTTTCACAGTAGCTAACAGGAAGTTTGACACTGCATAAGCCTGACTAACCTGGCTGAGCCAGCCAGCACACTACAGCTGATTAAAAAACAACTGGTAGAACTCAAGCTCTGGAATTTATTTCCCACGTGTGCAAGAAGTGGATATACATAGACACAGGGTGTGCCAACCCAAGGAAGTCGCATACTGATCAGAATGTCCTGTAACCAAACAGTTTGGAACGAATAACCTGTACTGTTATACTCCTAGCTTTGGAGTAGCGCTGCACAATAATGTAAGAAAATCATATTGCTATTACTTTGACAGATATTGCCATATGATTCAGGTTTAGTAGTAGTCATTTTTGCATCACAATTTTCATTTTCACTGGGAAAAAAAAATTAAAAACATGATGATGTGACATTTGTTGGATTGGCACTTGGCCATATTACAATTTGGATAATATTTAAATTAATCGTGCAGAACTACATTGGAGCTGGTGACAATTTCGCTACGAGTGCCCCCTTTCACATTGTTATCAAATTGTCATTTGATATTTCATCCTCATAAAAAGGTTTGGGTTCATTTATCTCATTATGTGTGACTAAAAAGGCCTTTTTGATTATTTTTATATCATAATCCTTTTCCTATAAAATGAAAAAAATATTTTTGATGACTCATATTGAACTCTAGGTTGGTTACATAAATTTATCCAATTAAATGTGATTTTGGGTGCCAGATAACCCTTCCCACCATATGAAACCACAAATGACCATTAGCTAGTGTGGGAAGAGCAATATCTTCGTAGGAGGTGTGTGTTTGGATTTCAGCTGGCAATACTTTGTTTACATTTCCAAAGAATGTGGTTTAGGTCTAATTTATTCATTTCAGGGAGGTGTGGATGGAGACCGATGGTCCTGCAGCTCCGGAGCTCTGTATGTCTCTATTGTGCTGTATTCACTAAGCAATGCCCACTTTTGAGCAAACGAGCGCAACCCAAATTTGATTTAGATCTGGATTTGATTTAATCCCACTCATAACCGAACCCCACCCATATATGCAATTTTACTCGGAAATACTTCACATTACAGAAGTTAAAGAGGCTCCAACTTCTATTTCACTTTGAGTTTGAGGAGTCTGAGATACAGAAGGAACCTGGGCATTTTATGAATGTCAGTAACTGAGAATAACACTGACTCTTGTATTTCGGATATTAAGACAATTAGACAATTTAGATTTATCTTAATGCAAAGACAGACAACCATGTAATTCTGTGCATTAAAATCCTATCAATCAATGCCAAGCTTTGTTTTGAATTTTTGTGAAGGGCTTACCCTTGTATTTACATGTGGATCACAGGTTGTGCCTTCAACAGAGCCTGCTTCTCCACATGCCTATTAAACTAGGTTACCTACAGAAGGTCTCCATGAACAAAGGAAACAGGGTCATGGCCTATAATGTGTTTACAATAGAAGATTCATCACTTCATATGTGTCTCAGTAAGGTTACATTCATCGTGTGAAACATGACTTTTTCTTTACAATTAAGAGGGAAAGAAGCTGGGGTCAGGAGACAAGCAGAGCGCGCTACACCTGAAAAGACACTCAACAATGACCCGAGCCTGAGAATTGTTTTATTGCCAGCCTAGTTTGTCTTAAAACTTTACCTAATGAGACTGACAAATTTGGTCTGTTTCCCTTTAATGGTCAAGACATGATGAATGACCACGTCTATGAATGTGTAAGTTCTATTTTAGGTTCAATCACAGAAACCTTTCCTGTGATCTCAGCGAAAGTAACACGCCCTCTCAGCCTTGCAAAACAATATGAGTAATGAGATAAAGGGCATAAAAAAAGCAAACAGGGGAGGCCTGGTGGGAGTGATAAGTGCAGCCCCAGCGCTCCATCTCTGGTCTAAAGTGATGGTGGGACAGAAAGCTAAACCTTTCAACCTTTAGACAAAACTATACTGTGCTGACAGCTAGAGCTAGACCAATATATCAACTGATACTAGCTATATGTTGGCCAATAAGTAACTACAAATTGCAGTAGAGATATTCCAAACTAGATTAATTTAGAAAAAGTCTTTCCAATACATAGATTGTTGACCAGAAAGTAGGGCTTATGAATAATAAGTAGATATTTTTAGGCTATTTCTCGATATATGATATACATTTTGATACACATTTTCTCTAAACATAACATGCTGTAAATTCTCAAATAGTGATGATCTCCCAGAATATGATGTGTTGCTGTGGATTAAAAGAACCGTTCATCCCATGTCCAAAACACATATATTTCCTTTGGCCTGTAGTGCTGTTCCATCTAAATTGTTTTGTTGTGGGTTGCTGAGTTTTGGAGATATCAAGCATAGAGATTTCTGCCTTCTTGGAAAAACTCAACAGCAATGTCTCTTTCCAGACAGCAAAACCCAGTTACTCAAGATAATCCACAGACCTTATTGTGAGCAGTTTCATGTAGGTACTACTTTCTTTTTATGGTAGAATCTACCAGCACCTCTTTCTTTTCTACTAGAAAAAAAAGGAGTTCCTACGTGAAAGAGAAAACAGACATTGCCCTACCAGAGAGCACCGACAAATACATGTTTCAACTATAAAATGTCCTGTTTCATTGTCTCTTGGTGCAGTTCCTTAAAAACAAATCTGAGGCATCCCCATCAAGATCCTTTTACTATCTCTGCCAAAATAACATTATCAAACTTTTAAAAATCTCAAATATCATCAGTCCAGCATCATCCATACTAGACTGACAGCTAAAGAGGGGAATTTGGAGAGACTTAAATCTCCACATGATTGATGCACTTAACTCAGTCTAATGTTGTCAGTCTCAGTAAGTGTTGTAAATGTCAGTGATAGGTGTAGCTTATTGTCCTCAAAACCACAGACACATGCATTAAAAACTTGTAGGAGTGAACAGAGCAAATACTTCCTTGTTAATTCCCTTTCTCAGTGAGTCAAAGGCCTGTTTTTAATTACTACAGAAATAGGGCTTGGTTAGCTGTGAACAATCAATCACAGCAAACACCTTATGACTGGAGAAAACCAGAAGAGGAAGAAAAACAAAGGTGTGGTGAGATGGCTGTCCTTCAGCTGTCTTTATCAGTGGAGTGCTGTAATCTGGTTACTGACTGAGCCCAGCCAGCCTACACTGACTCATTATATAACATCAGAGCTACAGCTGGGAAGGAGGCTGATCGCTGCCTGGCTGAGGAATGGAGGAACACCAAGCCCTTTACCCAGTTATCCAAAGTTTCTCTCAGCTGAACGGAGCAGCACAATAGCTCTGCTGCGCATGTACTATGCAGAACGAATCTCTGCTATAGGATGCACAAAAAGCAAAGGAGTTCAAAAAAGAAAGGGCTTATTCGTGGACCCTACAGCCTTGGACAAGAAAATGCACAACAGTGCAAAATCCTTGCTTGCTATAGCGCAATATTATTCTATAGGGCTGGGCAGTGCTTGTAGTCATGTTGAGAAAATGACACAGATAAATACACCCATTATAGCACAGAAAAATTGCTCCACCTGTGAAGAAAAAGCAGAAGATATCTCAGCCAATTTTGTCATTTTCTGCAACATCAGTTGTCTTCGAGGGCAACTGAATGCATCATATGAACGTGTAACCTAGGCACATTCATTTCCAAGGGCCTGCATTATGCTAAAGCATATGATAAACATTGCATTGTAAATATCCCTTCAGGCTTATACAAGGCTGCTGCAGAGAGAGGTTTGCATAGCAAAGTGTGTCACTGCTCTTCCTCCTTTCTCAAAGCCAAAATAAATTAATTTATAAAGTGCTTTAAACTAATACATTCATTATAGAGGACACAGACCAGAGGTTAACCTTTACGTAATAAAAAGAAAGTGCAAATAACACAAAATTTAAGATTCTGTTACCTTAGCATTGTTATCCATTAGGCTTACTTCCTGTTCTGCTTGTAAACTGCTGCCTCACTAATTCACCCAGAAAATGTGCTAGACCAGTATTGAGGAAGGGGACTAATGTTGTCAGTTCCTATAGGTTGACATCTCAGGAATCAATACAGTAAATTGGAGTGTGACCATTTCCCTGGACAAAAGGAAATATACCAGTAAGCTGGTCATCGGAGAAAAATCAATAAAGCCCACTCAACTGCAGAAAAACAGAGCATCCACAGAGCTACTGTTGACGTGTGAATTATAGGAACTAGTGGACCGTTTCAAGTCCATTAGCTGAAAAAATGCTTCTTCATGTGAATCAAAGAAAGCTTTTGTCTTTAGTGGAGCAAAGAGCCCTGATGTGGCTGCAGTAAGGACTGGTTATCTTCTTGCCAAATAAGGACATCAATTATCTTTCACCACTTGCCTCGTCCTACACTGTAAGAAATGTCAAGCTTGTCAAGTGCTTACAAAAAGTGGAAATTCAAAAAAGTAGGAAAAGATCAGCCTTCCTAAAAGGAGACCAAAATATGTTCCAGAAATTTCCTCATGAAAGTATATTATTACTCTAATGGACGACATTTTTGCACTGTGACACGTGTAGCATGCACATTCCAGCCCTGATGAAGCTTTGACCACCAGCTGTGGGCGTCTGTGTGTGTAATGCGTAAGACAACACCCGTCTGAATGCACACACAGCTGATGTCAGAGATTCCACACCGCGCCTGCCCTCTCAGAGGCCATGCCACTCGAGCTGGTCGAGTCCAAAAGCTGTCCAGTCATCACACAAAAATTTGCCAAGTCTAACTTCCCTCTCACGGCCTCCCTATCGCACTTGCTGGTTCAGAAACATCTAAACCTGATCCATGTGAACTCAGCAACCGGCTTTTTTTCTCCATGAGGGCTCAAGGCAAAATAAGGTGAGGTAAACAAGATCTACTTACATACAGATCATGAATTTGAGCTTGGTTTTATTGTTTGGAGTGTACAGAGTTGCACGATGTGTCAACCTCAGGTTGCAGCAGCTTTAAACTTTATCACCGAGCAACTGAATAAAGTTCATCTTATCTAAAAATACTTCACAGAATCCATGCAACGTGAGGAATAAGACAAAAAGACAATCACAGTAGTATAGGTCTATTAATAGTATTGTTCATGAGGACACTGGGCACTGGACTGCTCGCTATGAGTATCTATACTTGCATCTAAACCAGAGTAATAACAACTGTGTAAGTACAACTACAGTACCAATGCATACAGAGAATCACCACCTAATCTCTGAGTTGCTAGAATTAGAGCAACCTCCTGTTTCAGATTGTCTAAAAATAATCCGCTCATAATCACAGTTTAAACATAGAAACTCTGCACTGTGCAGAGTTCGACAACAGCAGACAACTTACATTTAAACAACGCTGGAACAAAACGCCCTGACGAACGCCTTAATTAAATACAATCATATATTGATGATGTCATCTGCTCTCTGAAAGCTTGACTTAAAGAACCCACCCAATTTAGGCCTAATTCTCATGAACAAAAAGGCAGTGATATCCTGGAGGCCGCATTGTTCTGAGCACAGCACAGCAAGCAGAGTTAGGGTGGGTACCCATTTATAGACAGGATGGGTTCAAGTGAGGTTTGAGATGACGCAAACTCATCTTCCAGTGTGCCCACTATTCAGGTGACAAGGTGTAAATTTGGTTCGGGAAATGGGACAAAACGTCTCCTCGTCCGTGAAAGAAATATTAGAGTGCTTCAAAGTGGTTCCCTTCAGCCTAATGTGGACTCCTTCTGATATTCGCTGGAGCAAAGTAATAACAGGCAAGTCTAGCCAACTGAAATGGGCAGTATTAGCTTCTGAGCACAAGTGTTTATCAAAGTGTCTGAGTGCTGATGTCATGGTTTAGCACTGCATGCAGCAGAGATATCCGAATTAGGCCTGTACCGGACTCAGAATTTTGTCAGTTGAATCATTTTGGCTGTTCAATACGAAGATTCGACTATTCCTTCCTTTTGTTTTCACTTCACTGCCACACTCTACTGCAATATCAACTCACTTGAGTCTCATGCTTTAGCCTGCCTCATGTTTTAAAGCCTTTCATTGTCATCTGTGATGTGAAAACATCAGATTTCCATGCAGTTAAAAAGTTAACTTCATTAATTAATGAATTAATCAATTTGAAAACATCATGCAGTCTTCTGCCCGTAAAAGAATTTTAAAAAATGAGGAGGAGGCAGAGTACATCTCCCTGTTTAACTGCTGATAGCTCTAACATGTGCACAGCGCAGACAGTCTGGGTGCTGCATTGCTCTGGTAGCTGAGGTCCTCTTTTTTTTTTCCTCGCTCTGTCAACATATTAATTAGCATTGAGAAAATTGATTTTTGACATTCATGAATCGATTCGGAATCTTCCATGTCTGCATCAAAATGCATCTAAGAAGCAAATATTTCCCCCACCCTGTAGGGGTGGGGGAAATACTTGATTTGAACTGAGTCTCTAAATCACCACAAACAACAATGCTCATAGTCAGAGCTCCACAACAAGGATTGGTCATATAATCGCCCGTGTAAACTTGGTGTGTCCAGCAAGTAAATCTGGCAACTCATCTGCCCGACAAGGCAA
>JAJHUR010113784.1:0-29608 GCA_027495735.1 Lutjanus campechanus | reverse complement strand
GCCACCGGCAGTGATCAATACACACATTATTAAAGCATTAATCAAACCAATAACGGCAGTCGACGTCACACAGCCTTATCACACTTAAGCAGTTAGTGTAGTCGTGACAAAACTTTAATTCAAACTGTTAATATGAATATTTTTAAAGAAAAGCTCTCTGTGCTCTATTACACCAAACTCCCTGAAAGAAAAATGACATTAACAAATTCTCAGGTGTCCGTAAAAAACACATAACTCAAGAAACACAAAATAACAGGCATCATATGTGGACAGTCTTCTTGTCAATTCGGCATAAATATAATCCATAAAGACAAACTGTATTTCCCTACAAACTTTAAAATTCGGATTTTGCTCTCTCAACTTGTTAACCTTTGGTTAGCTGTGCTGTTTTAGTGGGAGAAGACTGTGGGATTGAGAGGACAAATTAAGATTTGTCACTAAAATAAGTGCTGGTGGGTGGATCGGACACACGCCAAATCAAACACACTCATAACACTGTTAATTCACCGACTACTGTGTGTGTGTGACAGTATTTCAGGAGTTTTTTTTCCGATAATATTAAACAGTAAACCTTACAGATGAGACTGCAGCACGGTGACTGAAAACCAACCAGACAGTTATTCAGAACACAGTAAAATAGTATCTTATGTTGTTCTCCAGCAGTTCTCCAGCTGCAAAGCTTAGTTTACCGTCCATTATATCACACTAAAAACACCGAGCCATCCGTCTTTACAAATCAAAACTCACATATGCATCAGTTTAATCAATAAATTTAATCGAATCGTGATCCTAAAATCGAAAGTCAGATCGAATTGTGGATTTGGAGAATTGTGACACCCCTAAGTAGGGATGCAAAGGCACATGTTTGCTCCCGGTGCAGCTGCTCCACCTGTCCCGATGACGGAGGAGGGACAGACAGCTGCATTTGTATATTAAGAAAGGTGAGAGAAAGAGACAGAGAGAGAGAGAGACGAGGAACAAAGAGGGTTTGATCCTGTCAGCGTCCCGCTCACTGTTTAATGATGCATGAACCAGGTGGTTTATCTGACTGTCAAGCAACGTATCAGTATCTCTGGTCCTTATGAACAAAATGAATGACTTCTGCTCCTTTTATCCTTAATTTTTATGGCTTTCAGGCAGAGGGAAGTAACACTGAGTGGCAACATGACAAGAAGCCTTCTTCTACAGTAAAAGAAGAAGCAGGACTGTGCTCGCTTCCTTTACTACAGTGTCTTTTGTTTTTTACTGCAGATACACAAGCGCATGTTATTGCACACAAACCTATCGCAGTGCCTTCAAGTGTCCGTTTGCCTTAAAACACACACAGATTTGGAGTGACAGGTGAGGATTTGGTCACCTCTCAGTCTTAAGATGCCGATCTGTCCCTGGTTTTATCTGTAATCCCTCATGACGTCAGCTTGTCCTCCTGTTCCTCCTTTCTTCCGTTTTTCGTCTCTTTCTCCTTCACACTTCCCACTTCACACATCAACCCTTTTTGTTTCCCCAGAGATTTTGCTTTTTAAACCAACAGCTCTTTTTTTTTTTCCTCCCCGAGCACGGCTCTCCAGTACATTAATACACTGGGATTTGAGACACCAGAAGATTTAGAGCTAATTTTGAAAGCTGCATCATTTCCTCGGGGTAACAAAAAATTAATTGGCTCATATAGGATGAACTGTCAGCCAAATGCTTAAGTATCTGAGTTAAAAAGCAGCACAAACGGTTTCATGCAGCGCGCTTGTTTGATCTGCGGCGCCCTGGGGAAATGTAGTAGACTTAAAGTATACGTGTGGAACCAGAGAGTATACTAAGTACACTACGTTTATCCAGGGGGGCACGCTGCCTGCTGGACCCCCAACATGGAGAAGAGAAGAAGGACGACTGAGCTTCAGCTAATTGATATTTCTTTTGTCTGTCTCACATGTACTGTCCCTTGTACACCCGTGAGTAAAATTACACGCAGGTTATCCACCCACCTGATGGTGATGGTATGTGTACCTCTTACAGAGGTATACATCGGGTCAGACTGGTCTTGTGGTGAGATATAACGATACAAGATCATGATTGTTCAATCCTTGTTTTTCTGGATTCCAATAAACACACAGACACAAACACTACAGCTGCTCCAGCTGACGATCTCACAGCTGTGATCCCGTCCTGTCTGCACTTTGCAGGTCTCTTGAGATTTATTGGGCTTTATAATTATAACAATAATTCCTGATTCCTTACGAGTGAGAATAATTTTACACACACACACGTGCATGCGTGAAAGGTGTTCTTTGATTGTGGAGACGTGTGTGTGCCTCAGCCAAGCACGGGACACATACACACGGCGAACTTCAATATTTACACTTTATTTCTGATAGAAAATCCGTTCAAATGACACTTCACTAACCCACACAAGGCTTTACGTAAAGAAAGACGCAATGGCTTTGCGCCGGGTGTAAGATAGGGCCCTAATTGTTGAAGTTTTAATGTGAACTTCTTTCTCATTCTTGCTTGACGTACGATTCCAGGTCCTCAACAGTCCGGGGTCTCTGTTGTCATATTTTGTTGTTAAGATACCGTCTGCTCCTCTGCGCCCAAGCTTGGGATTGTCTTGCTGAATTAAGCAGCGATGTCGCTTTAAAAATGTCACTTTGTCTGTTTATCGATTTTTTTCTTAAATTTAACTTATTCTGCTTTAATGGATTGCTGTAATTACTACACTCTTAATAATGACCCTGTATGTGTGTATGTTTGTGTGTAGTTCTACAGGTGTTTCAGGGCCTTCCTGAGCTGCTCCACCCCAGAGCGAGGCTCCACCTTAAAGACATTTTCCCGTCCCACCAAGACGCTCCGCACCGTCCGCCAGGAGAAGGAACACCAGGTGTCGGCTCCGGCGCCCTCCACGGCCCTGCCCACGCCTGACTCCGTCCACAACTCCTCGCAGAGAGCCAGCCACGTGGCTCCGTCCCCGTCTCCATCGAAACAAGACTCCGCTGCCTCCAACAACACCCCCGCTGCTCCCAGCCCCAAACCCAAATTAATTCTGGTGGCTCACTACAGGGAGTAGAAAAAAACGGAAAAACAAACGACGGGGAGACGAACGTTTACAGAAAAGAGAAGGAGCAGGGGCGCAGGTCTCCAATTAAGAAACAAATCCTCTTAATGGTACAAGAGCGAGCGCAAAGTGAGCTCAGTGGGAGTCTTAAATACAAGCTGGGACGTTTTAATCCCACAACAGGTTATCGGCGCTCTGTGAAGTCGGCAAACGGGGAAACACACAAAAAGCCAGAGTCATCCTCCTCACCACAGGCGCTGTATATAAAGCAGGAGACTAAGCTTACAGACTGCTTTACAGACCAGATAACAGACGCATAAACAGGTCGAAGTATCTTTGTTACGTAACTAAACGATGTTCTTTCTTATTCGGAGGAATTATTCAGGAACATTTTGGAAAAGCACAGTGGATATTTCATAAACTGTTTGGTGTTTGTTTTATTTTATTTTATTTATTTTTCTTGGTAAACAGGGCAATGAGGTATTTTGTCGGCTTGCGTGTGCAGCTACTGTTAGCAGGATTATTCTTTTTTCGTTCAGCGATAATTCAGTTGAAGAAGGGGGTAAGCGTTTTTCCCCCCCCGACCCCGTTTCCACGCCTGATATTTGAGGATTTGATACAGAGTATTAAAGATTTGTGGAACAATTTTATGCAATTTAGAACTGAGAGAAGGTTTCTATTATTGCCTTTATTTACACTTTGCTGCATAGCCGGAGCTGGGACTGCAATGAAAGACGCTAAAGGGACATTTCACCAGTTTATGAGGGACATGTAAAGAGATTTCACTGTTTTGTTTTGTTTTTTGAGTTGTCTTGATGTTTCTGAAGCTGCAGTTTCTCTTTGTTCGGTGGAAACGTGGTTTTGTGTTGTCTCCTAATTGTGTTTTTCCTTTGCTTATGTAACATAAATGAAATCATGTCACAAACAGATCTGAGTGTCTCAATCGTTTTCTATTAACTTCACCAAAAAGTGTGTGTGTGTAAGTGTGCGCGTGGAGCTCGCTGTCATTTTCTCTCATTCTCGTCCCTCTTAGCCATAATTCACATGTGTTGATTAATCCATGAATTATTAACACAGACATTATTTACAGGGAGGGAAGCAGATTAACGCTCTAAATTACAGCGTTCGTCTCGGTGAGAAACAAACAGCAATTGGCGTGTTGGTGGAGAATATACCAACTGACAGCTATGAATGAATAATGAGCTGAGGGCTGCAAACACAAACACACACACACACAGACGCAGACAAAAAGTCAATAATACGTGTGTCTCTGCACATCTGGGCAGCTGCTCAGAGTAAACTTTTAGTTGTCTGGGTGAAGTATTTATCTTTGGTGTTTTCAAGACCTGGAGGATTAAAAGTGGCTGCAAAAAAGTTTGTGGATTGCAGAAGCAAGAATAAAGTTTTAAAAAGTCTATTAAATCCTTTCAAACCGCCCCTACTGAAAAAGCCACCTGTCGTTTGTTATAATTTTGCCAAAATGTAGATGAATACACTGCTTCTGTCTCAAACATCGTTGGCTTTTCCACAGGTGAGGACAATTGTTCTGTCGCAGCTTTGCCCTCAGCTAGAGGCCCTGGTGCATGACCTTTGGAGTCCAACAGCTGGCAGTGGGTAACGCAGCTAATGCTAAGACTGTTTCACATTTTCTTTTGTTAAATCTGAAAAAATGTTTCATACACTGTAGATTTTCATCCTGTCGGAGGCAGACTTGTGTTTATCTTTTCTTTAACTCTGCAAGTCATCAGCAGTTTGCGCAAGAGACGCACAAGAGGACACCAAAGGCTCGGTTTTATGAACGCAGCATCCCGGCTGGATCACAGTCCAGTGCACCCTGCCCAAAGTCACTTTTGGTCATTACATGGCCACTGCCCGGCACCCTTGGCTCACCACTTGAGTTTTCCTCAAAGAAAACATTTCATTTGTTATACGCAGATGTTCAAATATGAAAAGAGGAGCTCAACCTGCCAAGATGATTTTCTGGATGAATAGTCACCATGTTTTACATACAGTAACATACAATAACCATCTGCAGTTAGATTAAAGTAAAACAAATGCAGTCTAGTTTTATTGCATGTTTTCCACCTTAATTCATTTTTTAGTATTCATACTGCAAAATAAATGTGATCTTTGTAATGATCAAGAAAATATAAACAACACTGTTTTGTTTCTGGGAACACCACTATAAAACCGAACCCGAACAAACTCATCACATCAGGTTGGCACGACAGGATAAAATCCACCAGGAGGGCGTTAGGGGTTTTGATTGTAAATTACAGGGATCCTAGTTTGATTTTTATCTTCACACCTAAAAAAAATACTCAGTGGGTATTCAATAAGACAAAATCCTATCAAATTCACAGCCTGTTGACTAATATGCATCTACTGTGGGGGTCCCTGCCATGAAAATGTTTGGGAAGCCCCTGGTTTGATCTACAGCTTCTTCTTTTTTCAGTTCCTCCCCAGTCAAGAGTCGCCACAGTGGCTCATCTGTGTCTCGCTCCACCACTGATAGCAACAGACAATCAGGAGGTAAACAGCAGAATTATCTGATTTCTTTACAAACTGTTTTACACAGAATATGCACTTGCACTGTGCAGGGAAGTGTGTAGTTAGATGATGTTGCTGCACAAATCACAAATGAGTGAACAGGTTAAATCGGTGCTGAGGTCAGGCTGGAAATGGCCTTTTGGTGTAACATTTGAGCTTGTTTACACAAAGCACCTTTTAGAGAGTTGCATTCGAACAGTGAGAGAATAGTAAAAAAAAAAAAAAAATAGTGTAAGTTGGGTGAACCGACCCTTTAATAGCATTTCTTAGACATCTCATTTAAACCGCTCCTGGCCTTTTTTTCCCCTCGTAATCTCTCAGAACAGGGCTGCTTTGTGCATGTCTGTGTTTGTTTCTGTCTCACTCAGATGCAATAGGAGTGAACCAGCCATGGACTTCTTATCACTTGCACAGATACAGATTGTGTAATCAAACAGATTAAATCAGGCCCGGCCATCCAAACTAACAGCAGTACCCTTTATGCAATATTGTGTAATAAACTGTTGCTTTGTGGTGGTGGAATGTCAGGACACAAAGTTCAGATTTTAATCAAATTAAACTGAGAAGTTGCAGGGAATTAATGTTACAAATTGGAAGGGCCGGCCAAACACTCGACATCTCCAACTGGTTATATAATATTTTGTTTTTAAGAGGAGGTCAGAGTTTAATCAATTAGCAGAAGCTTTTAACTGAACTTTTGGATGCCACTGAAGAGTCTCTTTGATCACATGGTCCAGAAATAATTTCAAATAGTAAACCTGATCTGAATTCCTGTAATCTCATTTCTCAGATAATCCAAAAGGCTACCTGCTGGGTTCATATTTCTGGTGTTAATATGCTCAAAATGGCTTTGTATGTGCGCCCTTATGTGGCTGTTTATAGGTTTGTGTGTTTTTGAAGCTCGGCCAAGTTTAATTTTTGCAGAAAATGACTTGTCACCCATCCTTGGACCACTTTCCGCCTGAGAGATCCAGATAATGAAGTAGCGCAGGATGTGATAGGTTCGGAGTGGGATAATTATCACCATGGCAATGAAAGTTTCTATTATACTAAAGAGAAACTTCACAGCTGGATACTTTTGGGCATTTTTATGTCATCAGGTTATGATATTTCATGCATAATGTCCCCACTTTACCTCAATCTGCCTTTCTCCTGCACTCAGAGAAAATTCTCTGCTGTGGACAGGGTCAACGAAAATACATATTTTTGCTAAATCTATCAATTTAAGTGTAATTGTACCCCAGACATGAACCTAAATCCACGCCTGCATAATTTTGAAAAACTGTAAAATATGGGCAAGGGGTCATACCCGCTACGTACCCGATTCTCTATGTCCACAGAGACGCACTGGAGACAGAGAGCCTGCGGGAGCTGTAAAATTCACTAGAGGAACATTCGTGACCCTTTTTGAAAATGTTTCAGTTTTGTACCTGTGCTGTAGCTAGGCCAGCTAACGCTAGCAGCTCAGAGAGGCTGAGAGGCTCAGGTGTGTGTGTCACTGCGTCAGTTCATAATCATAGCCCTGCTGTTTATCACTGGATCATCAATCAAGGGAAAGAATACAGTCTTGTGGAGCCTCTGTGGCCGTTTTATGCCCAGATGTTAATGTTTCCTCAGTTATCTACATTAACAATGAAATAGTCCCCTTTTTACAACAATACTCTGTTAATATGGCGATAAGTTAACTAATTCTACTTACAGTCAGTATCAAGAACAAACTCTTGAGACATCAGAATGATAAAGAAGCACAGACTTCGTGTTGATTTTTAAATGAGATGCAGCCCTCCCTGGACTATTAATTTTACCACAGCGATTACAACAAATGTAGATAAACATTGATCCACACACTGAAGATGAGCCAGAAAAGATAAATGAGCTAATTTTCAGCGTCCCTTTGTCACCGGTAAACACTTAGCAAAGCCAAAACCATAGGAAAACAGCTCCATTATTAACAATTTATTGTTTGACATGTCCTCAGTGTGTCCCTCCGATGACTCAGTCGTAATTGGATTGAGAAGAAACGTCTTCTCATCACGTTGTGGTGTCATTTGTAACTTGGACCAGATCCAATCCCACCGCAGGAGTCGTATTGGAAAAGCGAGCGTGTATCTCCACTAAATCGCTGCATGCATCCTCATTAGTGGCTGGATAAAGAGAGGCAGTTTGTTTAAAATTGGTTTTATAATCGCTTCGTTTTCAGGATGAATGTCCACATCGGTTTGAGCGAGTGAAAACTGTTTGTAGGGAAAAAGATGACAAAGGATTCTGCATCCTATTTTCCCCCAAATCTAAATTTAATGATTTCTGTTTTGACAAAAGGATTCTCATGAATGGATTTTGAAAATTCTCTATTTTCTACATGCAGAATCAGTACTTGCTGTGTGTAAACACACCAGAAAAATAGTCTCATTTCCAAAATGTCAAATCTTGACATTTTGGGTCAGTGAAGCGTCCCGAACACAACAAAATAATGAGAAAATAAGAGGGTACGGGCGGAGGGAGGGGGACTCTGCAGATTCATGCTGCCACACACCAGAGGAGGCAAAAGTACATGTATTCTTCCCTCAAATGTTGTTTTCACCTTGTTGCATCTGTTATGCATGAGGTGCACTGATTGATACACCAGGGAATTTTGTGTTATTGTCCGATCCATCTTGGTTATAAATCAGTCAGAAAGTTGGGAAAGGCAGTGTGCAATGATGCCAAATAAAAATAACCAATGCTTTGTTGCTATAGCTATAGCTATAGAGGCTAACTGTCAGTTAGCAAGCCAGCTAGCTTGTTTGCTAACAGGACAGAGCCGTGTACAGTGACCAACACTGGAAACAAGGTAATTAATACTCTTTGTAAGTCTTAATTCATGGAGATTTTATATTTGTAAAACTCTATCAAAGCCTGGAAGTGCCTGAAAGTTTCACAAAGTAAATGTGTGTAATTACTTTTAACCACTTAGCACAAAACATTACATTCATACAGTAAGATGAATTTGTAACTTTGTGCTTCCCTCTTAAACTCATGCTTCCCTCCTGAGGGAGTTCACAGAGGAGGTTAAATAAAAGTGGATGATGCAACACAGCTAATAAACTATGACAGCTTTTACTGTTTTGGACTCTCCAGCTCTCAGTTTCCCCTGAAGGACAGTTTGGCTTTTCACCATGAAATTTAAGGATTTGGTGTGACAGGGTGTTTAAACAGTTTGAACAAAAAACAGCCCAGTCATGTTTCCTAAATTGTTGTCTTGTAATCAGTCCCTTTGATTTTTTTATTTTTTATTTTAAACTGGGTCTTTCCCGTGAGGTCCACTACTTAATTGAGGCCAGGTGAGCTGCAGTGTAATCAGACAGGTGTGACTCATTGGACTCCATCAAGTTGGTGGCATTGGAAGGGGAGTTATGATGAGTTTAGTTTCTCTTTTCTTCTTCTTTTTTTTTTTTTATCTCCTCTGTCATAAACTGGGTTAATTTACCACTGAAGTTGTAAAAGAAATGTAATGTGTGAAAGGAAGAACTGAAACCACCATTTACATTTACTGTTTGTTGACTAAATCATCCCTCTAGCTAACACTAATGGTACATTCCAAAAGGTATTTAAGCTCAGGGGTTAAACAAAGGTAGTATTTTGACTGTAGCCAGGGGGGTTTAATAAGTGGATTTTTCTTTCTGTTTTTGTTTGAAACTGTGAGCGCTTTATGCAGACGTGATTGTCAGTCAACCAAAACACTCTGAAACCCGAAAGCAGTGTCTAAACATCATCTCTCTCAGAAAAGCTCAGCCTAGAATTACACAAACACAAACTAGGATCACACTTAAAAATGAAGCCACAATTAAAATCTGTATCCCTCATTATCCCACAATGGCAACATCAGTCTGAAGATAGAGAATCTGAAGTGGACTGCAGGTGCATGTTGTTCTGCACAAGTTATTCTGCTTTTCACAACTAGCCTACATTTTACAACCATTGCCCTAAAGTGACCAATGTGACCAATTTTTTAGTTTTTTTTAAATCAATGCTACTGGTCTTCCTTTGCATCTGTCTGAGGGTTTTATAAATATTTAACTAGTAGAGCTAGTAGTAGTTTGACTAAACAGACTGTAATTAGTTTAAAACACTGTTTATTTCATTTCCTGAAAAGTAATAGTTTTGCACATACATTTTTTCCCAACAATGACAATATGCAGAAGCTGTAGGCATGTGGGAATGCACATAAATTCTAAATCATCATCTCATCGACTCAGCAGCCCTGAGGTCTACTGCTGCAAGCTTGATGGATACACATTCTCTGAGCTAAAAATGGCACAAAGATGCAATGAAACGTAACAATGTTTTTCAAAAAAGTTCATGCCAATGCAGACCTACACATGCAGCGCTAACTTGCAGATGTTTTAGTTGAGTCATGTTTTGCTATACAGGTTCCTGGGTCCACACTAACAATACACCTCAGTGGGTGATTGAATGACTGACATTAATGATTTAGTGAGCTGGTGCTCATTTACATTCACTGTAGGACTGTTAATGTCAAGCATGTCTGGTATGTCAATTTATCCAAATAACGCCATTTTGGAAATTTGCCCTGATGTTATGTAAAACAGCATTATTAGACCACCTTGGCTCAATTGTTCAGTTTCTATGGGATCAAATAACAATTGAGTTGAGTGAGCGCATTTTTCCAAGCTGTGTCTGAGCTACCAAAGACCAAAGACATAAATAAAGCTTCACCACACTGAAGATCCCACCAGAGAAACGGAGCGAGCGAAGCTTAATCAACATGTCAAAAGTAGATTAGTACATTGAAGCTTTTTTAATTGGCTTTTGTTGAGAACAATTGTCATTCCAAGTCAATGCTATCTCGCTAATCAATAAAATTGTCAGTCAAACGGACTGGATGAAAACGTTCAATTGTTTATGAAACAATAGGCTGTGCTCTCTGCTCTCACTGCTCCAAAAGCAATTTGGCAACTAAAACAAACAAACGAAGGTATGTGCTCCACATAATTACAAAAAGCAGGTGTCGAGCGTGTGTGTTCATCCACGTGTGTGAGCGTGCACCTGTGTTTGCATGGGTCAGTGCCTAATTTAGACTTGGGCACATTTGCGGGACAAACAGTAAATTAACTCCGGGGATGCAAACACATACGGTGAAAAGAAAGAGCTGCCCAAAGTCCAAAAAAATGCAACTGCGTTATATAAACATGTGATGAAAAATGCCTGTGCTATACACTTAATTAGTTCGCAACAGGGTCCTGCATCACCCTGTTGTGTAATATTTTGACACAAAATATTACTTTTAAAATGATTTTATGGATTTAAATGATTTTATAGCTCCTCCAGAGTATATGATCAGAACTGCGTCCATAACAACGGTCTGTTCGTCATAGCAACAGTCTCCTGAACAGAAATAACGGACCTCAGGATGCTGTAATTGACCAATCAGAATCAAGTATTTAACAAAGTCATGTGATGAGAATATTTAACAGACTAAATAAGAGACAGAAAAATGTTAAGAAGAAGGTTTGTTTTTATTTTATGAGTGAGAAACTGCAGTTTGGGAAGTTCAAACTACATGTCGTCCCATTAAAACAAACCCTCAGGCTGCCTGAGTGAGGTTTTACCTGCCCTGGTTCATAAAACAAACACGGTCACACTTCACTCTTTCTCACTTCAGTCGTGCCTCTGTGTCACTATTTAATATCCTACACTCAGACTTTGATAATTTCCCCACAACATAGTTTGGATTTACAGGGCTTCTGTTCACAAAATGATATGGAAAAGACTTTTTGATTGGTGGAAAAAGTAACAAGCTCTGGTCTAAAAGTCCAAATTTGGTGTCTCTCGACATTTTGATGCCATTACTCCTTCATTTACTCTTATATTAAAATTGTTAAGGTTTTCCTACGTCATTGTAAACGTGCAGTGTTTACTGAAAGGGAGAATTGTGCATTTTAGCTCACACAATCTGTTATAGGCAGTATGGTTTCATTCGTACACGCGCATATAACCAGATGTTTATGCCAGCTGCAGTCTTTTTTTTCCCCCGAGCTGCAGTTTATAAACACTATCACCTGTTGGCAATTATAAAATGTAAAAAATAGTTGTATTATTGATGTTGATGATTGATTATTAAAAATTTAGAATTAATCACTTCTCAGGAAATGGCAGTAATTACATCTCATTTGTTGAACAAGGAAACTTAAAGGTAAACTTTAAATGAGGGGGGGATTACAAAAAGAAATTTGCATTTTGTATCATATCAAGTCATATTTCACTTTCACTTTTGTCAGGCACAAAGTTACCAGACACAGAAAGCAAGACAGAGACAGAGATGCTGAGCTACTGGAGCTTCCTTTCCTGAAAGGATGGAGAAACAGAGATCGTGATTGATGACATATTGCTGGTCTGTATCAGCCCAAAGATTGGTACATGATATCACCTTTATACCAAAGTGTGCATGGGAAAATGTAAAGATAATTGGTTTTGACACCACAGCACCATTTCATCAATCCATCACAAAAGATTGCCCTGGAAAGTGTTCTCTACAAGAAATCAATAAAGGCACACGTGGTTCCTTGTGTAAAGTGGCCAAAAACATTTTTCACTGATGGTAAGGACAGTCAGAAAAGAAGAGCCATGCTTTCAGGTCTCATTGAAGTTGGCACCTTAAGTTGCTGAGCAAGGATTTTACTAATTAAACCATTAACACCCAGTACCACTTCAAGACCTCCTACTGACCAATGACCCTCATTCAGCACAGCACTCCCATCTCCTACTCCTGGTCAATAAAGAGGCTCTGGTGAAAACGCCACCTGAGAGAACACCAAGGGAACACTGATCACACACTTCTCCAATAGCCGCTGATGGTGAATCCATCACAAAGCCGCTGCTCACTCAGAACCGCAATTAAAATTTATGGCTTATGTTGTGAGGGTAGAGAATTGATTCCTGAGCACATTAGCTCTTGATAGGGAAGTCGGATTATGGATGCTTAAAATCTGCCAAAAGTAAGTGATGAATGGGGCTATTTATGTTAAAATCATTAATTTAAAAACAAATTATGAAATTAATATACATGAAACTGGGTATATGTGACAGAGGGAGAGAAAAGTAAAGAAAATGAGAGGAAAACAAAGATGAGAACACAGGTAAACATGGGCAAAACAGTAATTTAGGCTTTAATTATTCCAGGAGGTGTATTTTGCAAAAGAGAACCAGTTACAATAATTCCATGTCATGAATCAAATGCCTTTGTGGTTTGTAAGTAGTGGTAGCCACATGAGTATGTGCACTGAGTGTCCATGATTTAAAGCTTTTTTTTTATTAAGGAAAATAAGCTCTACCTAATGTTATCTCAAATACGCCTTGGCTATTCAGAATGCTGCACTGAACCAATTAGATCTCCCTCTGGTTTAAACTCTTGTGACATTTGCAGTTTCTCCTGTTTAAAGTTTAGAACTAAACTTAAATAATAGAGATCAGGAGATAGGATGGTATCATCAGCGTAAAATAGGACATTGCAGTACCAAGTTAGAGAATATTTCAGAAAATTACAGTGGGCTTGATAGTGATCCTTGTGGAACACCTGTATTATCACTTTGGGGACTGTCTAAGTACTGTTCTCAGAATGCAATTATAGTTTTAAGTATTTGTAATTCTGTACTGTACCACTTAGATCTCCCTTGAGTGCATGGATGGAAGTTGAAGCATTAGTTAAAAAGTTTGTGACATGCGTGCAGTTTGTCCTCTTTGAAGTTTATAAAAAAAGATGAAAATAAAAAAGATCAGGAGGAAGAAGACTGTAACCTGGAAAAAGATTGTTTTGTAGTAGGACCAACTGCATACAAGATATCTTCAGCATAAAAGTTGACATTGCACAAAACATTTGTGCACATAGTAAATAACAGAGGGCATAATATTGATCATTGTGGGACAGCTTTGTGATGAATTTGGGGACAGATATGATAGACCTTTGTCAGTTTGTTAACTTATTATCTGTGTGTTTTTGTAAAACAAAATTTGAGAGACTGACTATTGCCAGTATTACATAAATAGTCTGTTGGAGGTGTGTGGAGATCTCATTAAAAGGGGGGGGGGGGTACAGTGGTGCACTGAGAAAGAAATGAAAAAAGCTTTGTTTCAGAGGCAAACCCCCCTCAGGTCTGCCTCTGAAACAAACCTTTTTTCTCACAAAATCACACAATAAGGAGGCTTGTTAAACAAACTAAATGGATCTTACTCTGTGACAGTGTCTCTATGGGGCATGAAACCAAAAATACCAAAGTTGCTCAACTGTTGCTCAACTAGGAGTAATTGCATCAAATATCAACAGTTATATAAACCAGTAGGATATCTTCTTTTTAATGAGTTTAATTGAACATATTATTGTCAATGTTGTCTTAAGTAAGATATTAGCTGCCAAACATCCACCATATCTACTACCAACTAGGAGGCTGAATGTTGTTTCCCTTTTAGCTGCTTGTATTTACAGTCTGCGCTATAAGCCATGAATGCAGGGTGAGCGTTTGCACATAAACTAGCTCAGTCTCGATTGCCTTCGGTTGGCTGCTGGTGGTGTGTTGGGGAAAACAATTCATTTGAAAACTAGGTACTACTGCATTAAGTGCACATGGGTGGCAGCTTTGAAAAAAGACGCATTTAAACTGCTGTTTTTCTACTCGCCCAAATGATTATCATAAAACTTTGAACAGCAAAACCTGAACTCAGATGCACACCACCTGGGCTGGGCTCATGAGGGAGCTGGCTTAATTATTCAAATTACTACAACACTGACTGACTGTCTCGGTGAGCCTACAACAACCTTTTCTCTTCAGCATTGTAGTTTGTGTTTGTGCATTAATTATCTACACAATTAATGCTAGATAATAACTAGAATTATCTCAACCTTCTGCCCATAAATTTAAATTATTTTTACTCCAGACCCTGTAAATTCATGCAGCAGTACTCATTCCTCTGTTAAGACCTGGGTGCATACAGTTAAAGTTAGTGTTCTGGCTGAATTTGAAGACAATTTTGTAATGAATCAAAACAAATAAACTTTTTCTTGTCAAGTAAACATTAAAATTTCAGTCCTACTTGAGAAAACATGTTCATAAAATTTGATTTCCCTTCACATTTTCTCAGTTTGAAAAGTCAGTCTTTCTTTTCACACAGCTGCTTTGCTCCAGCATCGGCAAAAAGGCAATATGTGAAACTGCTCTCAGTGAATTTACTAAATTTTAAGTGTAAGTTATAGAGGCCGAAGTGTATTCGAGACCAGGGCAGGAATTTTATGGCAGCCACAACAGCCATAGCCACCATGCCTCCTCAGTTTGACCTCAAAGCCCCTCAATTTATCTGCCCCGTGGCATCAATGATCGCACTGATTTTGCTGTTCTCTCCTCTGCCTCTTTCTTGTCAGTACGGTTTTTAGACACCAGTGTCTTTTGTTGAGATTCTTGTTGGGCAACATTAAGGGAAATGCTGCACACATAACTAGTGGTGGGTTAGATTTGAACCACTGGAAAACCGGGCTGTTTAAGTGTGACTCGCAGCAGAGAGAGCGCTCAGGACGAGCATGAGAAAGGGAGCGTGCAAATGTGGACAGAAGTGTCAGTGTGATATAAACTTTCTTTGACCATGAAGCCTGGTGTTACTCCACAATTCTTCAATTCGGTCCTGCAGACTTGAGTCTCTGTTAACAGTGACAAACAGCTGAATCAGTGTTATATACGCCCGTCTCTTCTTTATTGCTGCTGCTTGCCTTGTCTCTTCTCTATGGAAACCTAATACTGCCAATGTGATCTCATTATTAACCTTTGCATCTCAGTTAGCAGTTCAAAATAGTGAGCAAATTTCTCATTATTATGCATTTATTGAATTTAAACAAAA
The DNA here is from genome assembly GCA_027495735.1 of Lutjanus campechanus. NCBI lineage: Eukaryota > Metazoa > Chordata > Actinopteri > Lutjaniformes > Lutjanidae > Lutjanus > Lutjanus campechanus. Next base: position 14,136 of record JAJHUR010113784.1, on the reverse strand, counting down.
CAATTTATATTCTAGTAGAAAAGAAAGTAGTTCTGGTAGATTCTGTTCTGGTCTGTGTACCATCTTCAGTAACTGGAGTAACTCAGTCATGATTTTTGGAAAGAGACACACACACAATTTTTTTTTACAAATAATCATCTTTAACCCTTAAAGGTATAATCAGTAGGATTTGTCCCAGATGTTTATAAATGCATCAGAGTCTCTGCAGATAAAGCCACCACCTCACACTTCTAGTGGGTCATAAGTGATGATTGAATGTTGCTTATTATGCCTCAAGTTAAATTCATCATGGACTTAAAACTTGTTTTATTTGATGGCCTCGCTGCTCTGGCATTTGGCCTTTACGCCCTCAAAAAACTGACAACACCAAAGGCCAAGTGGTCTCGCCTCTAAAAAGGATGAAGTCCCAGGCCTGTTAGAGACACACAGCAAGTTTTCATCATTTGTTTTCTCCAAACTGTAAAAAAAAAAAAGAGGAGTCTCAGTGGAGTCTCTCTAAAACTCTAAAAAAAAAGCATTCTGAGAAGTCTGCTAATATTCTGATCATCAATCTGTCGAAACTTAATTTAATGAGTTAATTGAACTCTGTACATTCATTCAACTCCACACAAAATAATCAAGTTCTGAGGTGTTCTAAAATAACTACTAGAAATTTAACTTGATCAAATAAACTTGTATATTTGCATTAAGTCAATAAGAAAAGATTAATTGATTCCACAAATTCCTATATGATTTTTTTTTAAAGTTCATTCTCTTATGCCCGCCTAATTACACTCTGCAGTGTTGCTCTTCTGGTGACTAACTTTTTCTTTGACCAACAGAACAGTCTCCTGAACTGCCAGACAACCCAACACAAAGCTACTGCCTACTCCCAGCATGCAACAGGAGAGTGGCCATTGTCTGCTTAGATTTTTTTCCTCTCTCTCTAACCTCGTATAACCCCTGTCCTCCGTGCTTGAGCTGACTGTTTTTCTCACCTTCCTGTGTGATCATTAGCACATAGCACGCGTCATTGCTTTTTACGCTTTTACCCACTCCTCTCCACATCTGTCTCTTTCTGATAAATATTCCTGTTTCCCCGCACTGCCTCTACTTTTGCGTTCTCCCTCTGCCGCTTTAACTACACATTAAGCTGGCTAAATCTGATGACATGTGCAATACAATGTACATTTTCAGGTCGTTTTCTTAAAGACACCAAAACAATAAGAGAACATCTAAAAAGATTGGTTGTCTGACCTCGTCTAAAGGCACAAGGCGAGCTGAAATCCCTGCCCTGATTAAGAGGGGGGAAGATATTATAATTCAAATAGTTATAAGAGTGATCACTAAGGAATTCATGTTTTGTGATGGGGGCAGTTGTGTGACAAATGAAAAATTCAAATCCTGCCTACATTCTCGCCTCTGCACACCTGGGCTGTCGCTGTGTGAAGTGGGTGTGCTTGTCAGTCAGTTTCAGAAAGTTGCAGAGCTGCTCCACTTGGGATATTGTAAAAGTGTAGGAGTTTAAGTTCTTAAATCTCACTTGAAGCAAACTCATGCACGAATCTTTTTCTTCTTTTGGAACCACAAACAAAATTGTGCCGAAAGCCAACATCTGGTGAAGAGTGGGCGAGATTTGAGTCTCAGCTGGTTGTAAATCTGTTCTGTTGACCCCTCAATCATCCGTTCTGTGTTTGAGTCAAACTCATGCTTTAGTAACACTACACTTCCATTTCTTTAACAGGCAACTGAAAGTACAAAATGAGGATTTGATTGAAGCTCATAAATACTGTGAACTCTGGAAGAAGTAATTTTGATGAATGATGTGGATCAAATCACTATTTCACATTACAAAGTTTGCAGATGCAAAGAGGTGGAGCACCCGGAAAAGAAAAAAAAAATGCCGGGCACGGAGCTTTTTTCTGCAGGTGCATGCTGCCACAGACACTCTCACTCACTGGGAACAATTGCGAAAAAGACGATGACGCTCAGAAGAAACAAACAAACAAACCTGCCTACCTATGATGCAACCCTAGTTCCAAAAATGTTGGTTCATGCCTGCCAGACTAGTCTGGCAGGCATGAACTCATGAAGCTTCTTGGATGAGAGGCGAAACGTCTTCAGAAAAGACTTTTAAACAAGTCCAGTTGCTTTCGATTTAATCTTTCTTGAGAACCCTATGCTAAATTTCCAAAAAAGGTGGAACAGGGGCAACAAAAGACTGGAAACGCTCCAAAATGCTCCAAAAACACCCGCTTGTGGTGGCTGAGTAGCTCAGCTGGTTGAGCGTTCGGCCCATGTACGGAGGCTTTGAGTCCTCTGCAGTTCTAATGGGTTTGACTCCCACCTGTGGCCCTTTCCTGTCGTACTTTCAGCTGTACTATGAAATTAAAGGCATATAAAAACTGCGAGGACAACCGATTATGAACAACGATTCCCGACACAAAACTGTAAAGAATTTAGGGATTTCACCATCTACAATCCATAATATCATTAAAAGATTCAGAGAATCCAGAGAAATCTCTGCACATGGGAGGCAAGGACAAAAAAAACAAGATTGAATGCCTGTGGCCTTTGACCCCTCAGGCAGCACTGCATTAAAAACCCACACCATTGTATAAAGGATACGACATGGGCTCAGGAAAAAAGTAAACAGTTTGTCGCTGCATCTAGAAATGCAAGTTAAGACTCTGCTATGCAAAGCTTAAGTTATATATCAACGATATCAAGAAACTCTGCAGACTTCTCTGATCCTGAGCTCATCTGAGATGGACTGAAGCAAGGTGGAATTGTGTGCTGTGGTCTGACGAGTCCACATTTCCCTTTTCAGCAATCATGGACATCATGTCCTCCAGACTAAAGAGGAAAAGGACCATCCAGATTGTAACCGGCACTAACTTCAACAGACAGGTCTGCACTGCAGGCAGGTCACAGATGTGTGGCGCATTATGAAGCAAAAAATACCACAACAGAGGACTTCGCCGGAAGTCGTATATCAAGCAAGAATGAGAACAAATTACAATTTTAAAACTTTAACAATTAGCATCCCCAGTTCCCAAACACTTACTGAGTGTTGTTAAGAGAAAAAGTTATATAACACAGCTTCTGTCCCAACTTGTATGAACGTGGAGCAGGCATCAAAATCAGAATCAGTGTTCATTTACTGATTGTCAGCATCACATTTTTGTAATCAGTTGATAATTATCACTTATTATATTTTCTGTGTCCATGATTAGGCTGTTTAGGCCCCATCCACCGCACATGATGATTGCATTTTGATAGCGGCTCTCATTACATCTTTCACTGCATTATATCATTCATGGAACTAAAAGGCGGTACACATGTTTGTGTCTCGTGGTAATTTTTCTGTCTTGCTGTCCGACCCTCCCTCTTTTTCGCACTCTCCGCGCGCTGCTCGTCTGTAGTCACAGCCGTGTGCTAATACAGTTTTGCTGTAAACAAGACTTTGAACCCACACACACGTGCACATTCACGTTATTGCACTTGTTCACTGATTCACTCATTTTGTGTTTGACTTTTTCTTCTTCTGACTCTGAATGAACCTCCAAAGGATGTGTCAAAGGGCACGTTAAGTAATGAGAGTATTCATCACAGCGAATTACTCTCGAACAGTCACTCACATGCACACACAGGCTGATTTACACCTGGGCACATAACACACACATGCAACATGAGCACAGAGCCATGTGACGCTTGTTTATTGTCCCGCCATTCATTTCCATCCATCATCTCTGACCTTTGTCATTCTCTTCATCCCGCGGCTGATCGCGACGATGAAGACAAATGCTGCTGCTCATCCTCACCTCATAAAAACATCCTCTCCAGTATCATTGACCTCCTGAGGTCAAGCTTGAATGCGGTCGTTCCGTCTCTCTCTCTCTTCGCCCTTTGCTCTCGCTTCTCTTCCTCTTGTTTGTTCACCTTGTGTAGGAGTCTTAAGGCCTGGACACTCGGGAATAGTGTGGGAACAAGAGACTCTGGGCCGCTCAAGAGGCAAAATGTAATTAAAAAACAGGCAAGAAGGCTTCCAGGAAAACAAATATATAAAAGAGCAAAAATACAAAAGCGTCACTGCTGCTGAAGAGGCGACATATAATGGAAAGCTTCCAGAAGTGTCTTGAATTTTGTGTTTGTGACTCACATTTGTGTTCCAGGAAATGTTTACATCATTTTAATGTTATTTATGGCCACTGCCAATGCATGAATTTCTCATTTTATGTAAAATTGAGAGTGACTTTATTGCTTGTTAGACGCTTACCAGCTGTGAACATCGTGGCGAACACAAACAACGAACCAGACAAGGCAAGCCGAGCTCAGCTGGACTGTGATGGATCCTGTGGGGAAAACTGTCAGAGACTAATTGTGCCTCTTCTCACGTAGGTTGGAGAGGATTCCTCCTCACTTCTCCAAGTCCGTGAGATGCTGGAGATTTTTCTCTTCTGCTCTAAAACAGCTGCTGTCTCTCTGCTTGGGATGTGAACTGGAGTCCTCTCACCATGTACAACTTTGTGCAATTATATCCACGTGACAAGTTCTTTTTTTTTCTACGTGGAAGAACATGCAAACAAATGCAGTACACTGCCTACTGTTGAAAAAATAAGAGCCCGCAAAGATTGCTGCAACAAAATGATAGCTTGTCCTGTTTAATAACATGTTCTGCACTGTGAGGATAAAATGGAAAACGGCTGAAGAGCAGGTAAACAGTAGCTACCTCCAGTATTCAGGCACACTCACCCACGACGCGCCTGCCAAAACATTTTCAGACTTTAATTCCACTTTTCACACAGCCCGGAGAAGCTACAGCAAACGAGAGCGATGTCAAATGGTTTGTACAGAGCAACAAAGGAAAGGACCCGGATACGGACAATCCAAGCAGACTGGAAAAGTGACTTTACATGAACTTACAAGTGAGGGAAACAAGTCCAAACAGAAGTAGCTGAGAATGCAGCAGGTAAAATTAAATATAATGCTCCTCCAATGATTAAAAAAAAAAGTGCTGAAAAATATTTAAAAGATTCCATGAATCCAGCACACTCAATGTTTTTCTGCAGTCTCCCCTACAGGCTGTGATGAGGCTCAACCCCGCTTAGCTTCTTTTTTTTTTAAACAAGTCCTGTTTCAAAGCTCATGAGCTGGTCTCACTGGATTGATAATTATGGTTTGAGTGAGGCATAGGGATTGGGCTTAAGTGATTAAGGGTAGGGTCAGGTATTGGTGTGGGGAAAGAGAATATTCGAGCAATGAGTTAATCCTGGAGCTAGCATCAGTAATAGGGTGATGTTAGTTTAGGTATGGATGCAGATTTGGGTTGAACGGACTGAATTTTTATAGACCTTCGAGTCCTCCGACCACACGCTTGTACAGTTACAGCAGAGGCTGCTGTGCAAGGAGCCAACTTCTCATCAGGAGTAAATAATGCTTTTTAACAACATGCAACATAACATTTAACAACATAACGTACTATCAGGCAAAGAATAATAGCTTATGTAAATCAAATTTTAACTGGTAGAGTGCAACCCGAAAATAATATTTGGATGTGACCCCTTTGTATTCACCAACATTTTAATCAGTAACTGCAATTAAATTAAACATTTTTTCTCAGTAACTGTAAAAGATTACAATTACAATTTTCCAAACTCATCAGTAGTTACTGTGCAGCACCACTCGTATCCTCACATTAGACATTTTTGTGAAATTCTGTCATAATTAGTGCATGTGAATCCTTGAATTATGGCCAAACATGTTTGTGAGGTTACTGTCACAGTTCCTGAGATATCGTGTTCACAGCTGAGGGATGGACGTGAGGTTACGATGACCTCTGACCTTTTTAACCACAAAAATCTAATGAGTTCATCATTGAGTCCAAGAGAGAAAATTTCCTCAAAGGGTTCTTGAGAAAACATAATGCTGCGACGGCTGTCGCTGGCCTGGAGCCATAAAATTGGTTAAGACAGGAAGTCCGAGGGTGGATTAGTGGAGAATGAGAACGGCTGGACAGACGGACAGAGTGGCAGATTGTGACTTTAAAATAAATAGGTAAAAATAAAATAATAAAAAACTGAAACATTTGCTATTATCAGTAAAAAGGAATAATAAATAAAGAAGTATATTAATCAGTCTTAAAATGCATAAAAGGGTTGTTAGTGATAACTGCTATGATAATTAACATGTGCAAAAGGTAAAAACCAAAGTTATTACAAAAAAGAGAAGGAACTTGAAAAAGAACACACAAAGTAAAACACCAGATTTGTGAAGTGGTGGCTTCTCCAATTAGCTGCAGCCTTTCACCGCTGCCTTTTCTGTGGTTTTCTTTAATACCGAGATGCCTTTTTAGTTGACTTCTAAATTTGATCGGTTCGCACACTGTAAACACAAAATTCTTTGGTCAAACACGTACGTCAGCTTGTGGTGTTAGAAGTATTACAGATGTGTTATGTAACGTCAAGACCGATTAAAGTGCCTTTTAGTTTTGTTTGTTTTTCAGGACATGAGATGACATGTTGAATTGCCCTCACGCTTATGAAATAAGGAGCCTGTCTGAGAATGAAGAAGGCTTCACTGAATTTAAGATTTGTTTTTTGCAGAGATGGGAGAATAACCATTTCTGTGGCACTTCTGAATAAACGAGTGTGATAGCTCACATGAGGTTTTCCACACAGCGGCTTAAATGACAATGATCAATTGTCGATTCATGACACTCTTTTTTGTCCGAACGCCAAATGCTTCATCTGACAAAAACGAGGTCTCGCTCATTTCCGGACTGACACCGTCTCGACGGCGTCATGTTTTACTGCAGCTGTGACTGAGAAGCACTCAGGAGTGGTGTTCAGATTCACACAACGATCTGCGGCACACAGCCAAAGAACGGCTGACTCGGGGACGAGCCGGGACTCAAGTCTCATCGAAAACGTTCTGAAGAACCTGGAAGAACAAGTCACAGATGAGCCCCGTCTGATGTTGGAGGAGAGGATCTGCATGAGGGATCAGAGACGGAGCCAGAATCTGGTGCACTCTTAGAAATAAAGATGCTTATTAGAACCATAAAGGTTTGTAGAGTTCTTCCTAGAACCCAACAAAGAGTTATACCCAAAAAAGAACTTGTCTATGGTGTAAGGACCTCTCCGCCTTTTAAGGGTGCTAACTGGAACCCACACTACCATGTCCTACCAAGAACCATTTTACATTTCAAGTGTTTTATCTAGAACCCACCCAGGGCAGGGGGCTCTACTGAGAACCTTTTCATATTCCGTGAGTTTTATCTAGAACCTGCCCTGGGGGTTCTACCAAGAACTTTTTATGTTCTAGGTTTTTTTTCTTTAGAATACACCAGGGGGTTCTACCATTAACCTTTCATATTCCAAGGGTTTTATTGAGAACCCACCCACGGGGTTTGACCAAAAACTTTTTATATATTCCGACGGTTTTATCTAGAACCCATCCAAGGGGTTCTATTAAGAACTTGTTTAGATAATGATACAAAGTTCTTCAAGGATTTCAACAATCCTTGAAGAACTCTTTCTTCCAAAAGGGTACTAGAGCACACCCAGGGAGTTCTACCAAAACCTTTTTATATTCCATGGGTTTTATCTAGAACCCACCCAGGGCAGGCAGCTCCACCAAGAACCTTTTGATATTACGAGGGATTTATCTAGAACACATTCAGGGGGTTCCACATGGAACCTTTTTATATTATGGTAAGAACCCTTGACAAAAGAACTCTTCAAGGATTCCTACAACTCCCTCCTCCAAAAATGAAAAAGGTTCTTAGTTTCACAAAGAACCCTTGACAAACCCTTATTCAGAAGCAAATGGTTCTCGGTAGAACACGGAGAACCCTCCTTGAACTCTTATTTCTAAGAATGTAGAAACAGGCAGACAGAAGAAGCTTCAGTACCAGTGATGATTCTCAGAAATTCTTAGAAAGAACATTCACATGCTGAGACATTTGAGATCATTTTTCACATGAGAAGCAGAAAAAGTGAAGAGGGGAACGTTCCGTGAGAACACGCTGGTTAACAAGGCCGCTTCTTATTTTCCAGAGGGAAACATCAGGACATCAGCCTGAATATATCAGGACAATTTGTCATGGACTCCCGCCTCCAATTCAACACACTCCTCACTCCTTCAAGTAGGCACGTTTCAACGAAACTCACATCAAACAAACTGATGACTTTTCAGCTCGTCCCTGCGGTCAGACTTTTCTCCAGGTGTCTATTGAAGAAAGACGCTGGTGACGTGGACACGGGTCAAGTCTCAAGTCATGAAAACCAAGTCAAAGACTACTCGAGTCTTTCACCCACTTTTATTGTGACATATGACATATTTCTACTTTAATTTTGTTCACTCATAATAAAAACTGTTCCCCCAACCACTGGATAATTATGATACGTTCCTTATAAGAAAAAGATTATAACATTTGAAGGATTTCTTAAATCATTTTGAACCTTCCGGTTTTCAGTCATGAGACAAGTTCAATTTGACACGAAAGCACGGCTCGAATTGATTTTGCCTTTGCAATCAAATTATGATAATGACAATTTCAGTGAAATTAGATATCCAGAATTTTTCCGTAAAAACAAAACAAAACAAAAAACACTGGTGTGACTAAGCTGCTAAATGTGATTATTTTGGTCAGCATGAATCGGAGAGGATCTCATTAAGTAGCTGAATTAAATCAACGTATCAGGCTGAAATCGAGCTAAATTGGAGCCCGGAGGCCTAGATGAAATGATTGATAAAATAATAAATGTTAAGACGATGAACAAATAGACACTCATGCTCCTATTGTCTCTCTGTTATGTAAAGGTTTAAATAACAGTCTGTTTTGCTTTGATCTCCACTTTGCCTCAGCGTCAAGGGTTAAATATGAAGAGCCTCTGGAGAGGAGGAGGAGGAGGAGGAGGAGCCATCTGTTGCTGTTTTAAACAGCTGCTGTTCAGATGTGCACGCACACAAATGCACACACGGGCGCACACACACGCACACACACGCACACACACCCGAGGCTTCGTTGCTCCAGATGGCGCAGCTTCATCAAACATGGAAAGTTTGGAAAGCGTACACAGAAAGAAGAAGACACTCTAACATAATTCAGAGACACACTCGCTCACATAGTCAGACAAATTTTATTAGGATGGACTTTGTCACGCCGGGCAAAATGGCTGCTCCACTTTCACGGCTGCTCAGATATAATTTTCAGAACGTTCCATTACTTTGCTTTAATTAAATGTGGAAGAGGAGACACAGAGGGAAGCAGAGAGAATGCTGCACTGTAAAATGTTTATTGTCAAATTAATAGTGACTTACTGCCAACAATTATTATTATTAGACTGTGTTTTTTTTTTTGGCATACTGTATAATTTATCTTACAGTGCTATTGTATAACCTACAGTGTTAATGTGTGCAATACAACACATGCATATGATAGACAACAAAAATACACTAATTAACAAGGAAAAAGAAAGCACAGGGATTAGATTTTCACAATGGACCTTGAGTTGGTCACCAAATCAGACCAGCCAGACCATGATCACCCCAGTAAAACAGCCAGGATGAGAGCTAAGCTAACTTGCACCTAAGACAGTGAACCAGAGAGAGATGGATCGTCGTCAGCCAACTTTGGTTATTCACCAGCCCACATCCTCCTCCAAATCTACAGTGACAGCACGCAATCTACAGTTACAGTAATAATACTGTGAAAACAACAAAAATCATTTACAGTGACCTCTGTTCACAAGCTAGTTTGAAAAACAGTCATTTCCAAACTGGGCTTGCAAGAATAAAAAAACACAAACAGACACACACACACTTCTGTACATGACCACACACACCTGGCAGTGTTTTAAAAAGTGATTAATATTTAATCAGACGTGCTGTTAGCGAGGGATGTGCCCATTTGAGCGGCGGGATGATGAATGAGTGCTCACGGCGAAGGATAGCAAGATAAACACCAGAGTATCGCCAAAACGACAGCGGGAGGCGGGAACATCTATCACACCAAGGTTGCCACGACAACCTGTCGCCGGTCGTCGCCAGGCGACCGCTCCGTGCCGCTTCGCCTCTTGGAGAGCCGTGGCCCTCGAGAAGCACATGGCACAGGATCCAACTAATCATCGAGTTATACAACGATGAGAGGACGGAAACAAAAGGAGGGAAACTTTTGAATGGGGACACAACAGGAACACACACTCTCCTCTCAGTGTGTGTGTGTGTGTAAGTGTGTAAGTGTGTGTGTGTGACACATGGCCTTCAAAAACACTTTCTCAGTTTGTTTTTCAAGTCCCAACAACCAGATGAAGCATCGCCTCCCATGCTGGGGAACAGAAACAAAATTACATTTACATAATAATGTCTCCATGTGGATCGTATAATTGTTTCCAACATACCTAATATCTCTGAATAATTAATAGTAATTTTCATGTAAATTTGGTATGAAATTAGTTCATGGTTTTTTGTCTCTGAGCGACCCTGTTTCACAATGATAAGACAACACAGCTCCACCTCTCTTTCCGTCTCTCTCTTTCTCTTCTCCGTCCTTGTGTAACAGTTTCTCTGTTTCCTCGGGGAACAAGAAGAACCGTAGTGACTGAATTAGACAGAGAAAAGATCCTACTGTATGTCTTCAGTCAGAAAAGGCCCCAAAAAATCCCCCGTCTACATACAGAAGTTAAATATTCTGTCATTTTGAGAAATACCACATACCAGCTACATTATTATAACATTCCAACAGGTTTCTATTTGGTAACCCTCCCACAACGTTCTAGAAACATTGTGCATATGTTTTTGTTCAGCATAACATTCCCAAAATATTCTATTGCCATGTTTTGGGGGTAATTTTTGTAACATTCCCCCGAGGTTTCCTGCTGGCAGCCTTTTAGGTAACGGGGAAAAGTTCAAGTAACCCTTCTGGAACATTTAACCTTCCAATAATCTTGTCGTTGTCAATAATCGTTGGTTTTACATCAGTCATTTTACAACACAGTCACAGCTTTGAATGAGATGAGCGACCAGGTGTTTAGGTGTGACCGGGTGTCCAACAGACCAGAGGCAGAGGACTGCAATGGTTACACAAGTTCATGCAGTGAAAGCTGCACTTCAGCAGCAGCCGCAATTTCAGTGCTCCATCCGTGACCACACAGGATGTGTGCAGGCACAGTACTGAAGGTCATTTGCAGTGCTCGGGGCCTAATACTCAATCGATTAGTTGTGTTTATGTGTCAGAGGTGCAAGTGAAACACAAGTGAGTCTGCGGCCAGTGTAGACAGCTGAACTGATTTAAAAGGGAAGCATCTCATTTCCATCGGACGTGCAAGGAGCACACGACTAAATGTGGCTGTAATGCCTCCTGTGTAGATACGTAAGGCGAGCATTGTGCTGCTGCTGCATGCATCCAGCATGCACTTTTCAAACTTTGAGAGCTTGCAGTCAACACAGCGCAGCTCCTTAAAGGCTTGTTTGTCAGCGGGACCCTCGAGCCACTCACTTTCTCTTTTGTCGCCTCAAAAACACGGTGACAGCAAGCAAGTAGAGAACAGCACACGAGCCACTGTAAAAAATCTAAACAAAGATGTGTCACATGCTGCTTTGAGGGACCATCATGTGTGATTGCTGTCAATTTCTGCACAGCGCTGAGAGCAACTCAAGCGACAGTACAAACACAGGCACAGAGAAAACGGCAAACTGGTTTTACAAAGAAGATACTGAGCCCTTAAATGGACAGTTCACCCTCTGGCATGTAGTTCTGTTTATCCATCTAGATTGTTCTGGTGTGAGCTGCAGATATCAGCCGTAGAGATGTCTATCTTCTGTCCAATTTAAGGGGACTAAAAGACACAAGTTCTGTGTTTACAGAGAAAGTAAAGTTAAAAAAAATAATAAAGTTCTGTTGGGTATTGATACCATATTGGTCTAAATGCGAACAGTACCCAACCCTGGCACCAGCTGGCAAAACAATCTCACCATTTAACTACTGTTTCCAAGAATTAAATTTCAGTTTCAGAGAACAAGATTTCGAGGGTGACCCCCAGATTTTTTGCTGTTCAAGTTGGCATCATCACAGTGTTGTAAACGCTGTTAGACAGACCTTGAGGCAGGCATCCCTCCCCCTGCAGCAACACAATCTCAGTCTTGCCCAAGTTGTGTTTTAGTTGGTATCTCTCTAAGACGGGAGGAGGCATGCAGATATCAGATCACTACAAAAACACCGTGTCACTTTAAAAATACATGATACTATAGTAATGAAACCTCAGATAGTATCTTCGTCCTTCGTGTGAATTTACTCGCGCTCCTTGCGGAGGCAGCAGAGTGTCTTGTGACAACCATGCAATCCATTTAGACTTGTTTCCTGTCAGCTCCCATTAAAAAATAGATTAATAATCTTTCTTATCTAAGCGATTTAATCACCCTTCTTTCAAGTTTTCAAGCTCTAGTAACATCAACAATTTCCCTACAACTAACCCAAAATTAAAAAAAATTAAAAAAAAGTGAGTGGCCCAATCCCAGTGTCCTGTCAAAAGTGTCCCAGTGTCCTTAAAGCCCTGTGTTTAATGTCTAGCCCGTTCTCATTCCCAAGATGTCAAATACAGCAGCTTCATCAGCACCCCTATGCTTCAAACTATGGTGCTGTAGGTGCTCCTTTAGTGTCATCTCTGGAGTTGTCTGTCTAGTGTTTTAATGTGACATTGAAGTCAGATGACGCAGGATAGAGAGCGAGAAAAGTCAGGAGGTGGGGTGGGTAGATGGATGGATGCGTCAAATGAACACAGGACTTTCACCCAGGAGACAGAGGTGTATCCCATATGAAACCAAGAGTCAACGCTGACTTCTTTTTAAGACATTATGCAAGTAACTGCAAGTTAGCATTTATTCTAAATGTTAGATTCACATACGGATACAGACGGAGCCTTCTGCCCGTACACTGCGTCTATTTTGTCTGCATTACAGACACACTACTGGTGGTACTGCTCAATTTTGTACGAATCAGTGTAGCCAATAGTTAAAGCAGGATACAACAACGAAAGTTTTAAAAATCCCAAAGTATTGGAAATTATGTCTGTTGTCACTTAGTGAAAATAATTCTCCGTCCACATGTCACGATGTATTTAATGGCAAACCACCACCTTCTATAACGCTGCCTAAACTTTTGCCTCTTTCTCAAAAAGTTCCCTATTAGAACCTCCTTTAGCGTCACCGTGTTTGTTGTCAGAAAGTTTTGACTGTTCTTCTTCTTTGTGGTAACTTTGACTTTGAGTGTCGCCCTCTAGAGGGTGTATTGCTTAACATGCATGCCAACATAAAGGACACATGGCAGTATGTGGGCAGTGACGGTTACATCGTTTGAAAGAGACACATCTATTTTCGTATACAAAGGAGACATATATGAGCCTTTACATAGCATTATGTATGTAACTTACATGTGTATGTTATGTTACACACGGGGACTTTTTTTCAGGCAAATCGGGATTTTTTCCTTAAACCCAACCAAACATGTTTATTTTGAAAGTCTCAGGCGTTGCACTATCATTGTTAACTTGACCGCAGAACTTGAGAAATGTGTTGTTAACATGACAATACTATGAACTGTGGGTAATTCCTTCAGGCAAAGTCTGCAGAGATGCTGACTTTAAGGAAAGTTTGCAAAAGGGCTCAAAAATTCTGTTAGAGAGCCCTCATCGACTTGCCGATTCGACAGTGGGACGGTCCTAAGCCCCTTGGGGACTCAGCAGGAACCCGCCTCAAAGTCCGCGAGTGTGGACATTGGGACTGGGCCAGTGACTCAAAGGCTGACTGTTCAATATGACCTGAACTCTTGGAGAGTGCAGGTCTTTGCTTTTTCTCTTGGTCAAGGACATCAAAGTAGAAAGTTGACAAAGCGGGTCCAAGAAATGAATAAGAATAATGAATAATACGTGAGGTAAAAGTTTCCCTCAAATCCCCTCGTGTTAATATTGTGGACTCTTCTTCAGTGTAATCCTGCAGATATAGAGCCGGTGTAAATCTGCCTGTGAAAACCGCTGACTCGGAGTTCCTCTGACCTCTCTGTCTCTGATTGTGAAACTACGCACAGTGTTGATGCATGGGCCTCTCTCACACATCCATGAATGTTAAAGGAACACACCAACACCACCAACAAAGCCA
>JAJHUR010113783.1:0-11361 GCA_027495735.1 Lutjanus campechanus | reverse complement strand
GATCTGTTCACCTCATGTTCATCCTTTCACACACTGATGAGAAGTAGAGGAAACTATTAAAAGAGGAGAGAAATCATTCAGTGTGATCAGAATCAACTTTTCCTGAACTTTTCTGGAGTCTTCTTGGTAGTTTCTGTGTCTCCATCAGTTTCTGTGTCTGGATTGATAACATACAATCTTAATTTCTCACCCTGGTGGTCTTTGTCTGCAGTGAGACCAACAGGAGTGATTGTTCAAAAGAAGACATGATTGATTTCAGAGGAAGTCGTCAATTTACTATCAGACAATATTCACATTTGAGAAGCTGGAACTGTTAATTGTAAATGAAAAATAATAATTTTTCAATCAACTGATTAATTTATTAGTTCTCCAGTGGGGTGTACTACGAAGGAAGCTCAACACAACCAGGCTTTCTTTGCATGATCTGGATCGACAAAGCCTAAAACCACAGTCAGAGATAACTGGTATCACAATGGTGGTTATGAACTTGCTTTGTTAACTCAGGCTCTCATCTTCAGACTCTGTGCGCGCTCACATAAAAATGGGCGTTTGTTGCATCATTTGACTATTCTTCCGCACAAAGTGAAGCGATCACGAGCTGAACACTTCAGTCAAACTGATCAATTTCTTATAATTAAGAGCTGTGGACAATATGCAAAAAGTAGGGGTGTACCGATCCGATATTGATATCAGATATCGGTCCGATATCAGCCAAAAAAAACGAGTATCGGATTTTATTAGACTGCATCTAAAATCTCCGATATAAGCGCTCCGATAAGCAGTCCATTTTCCGCTCCAGCACTTCTCTCCATAGGTGACTCTGGTTCACACTCCAACACAGTAGGTGGCAGTAATGCACCTTAACGTTGGTGCCGCCCACCACAAATCGCAAACCTTTTCTAACATTCCACACTACAAAATAAGTAATAAAAGTATGTATGATTCGTGCTGATGTCGTATCGGGTCAGTATCAGCCAATACTCAAGGCTGCCATATCGGTATCGTATCGGAAGTAAAAAAGTTGTATCGGGACATTCCTAGCAAAAAGCAACACTGTTGCTGCAAATAAAGCAGGAGAAGAAGAATCCTGTCAGAAAATTACTGATCGACTAAATGCGATCTTAATGCTGCCGTTTATTTCTAACATGAAAACTGCACATTAAACAATAAAACTTCATGCAGCAGATTTAAACATGACGCTGTCAGTCTGGCTCTGTCCCGTGATGACAGAGACGTGGAGATCAAACCAAACCAACGTAGTGTAACTGATTTAGGATTTTCGTGATAAATGATGATGAATTTTCTAATCAGTGTTCTGAGCTGCAAAACAGACAACAGTAAAAAGTATTCAAGGTGTCTGTAGTTGCTTCATCATTAGTGTGTGGATCATATACGATGTAAATTTAAAGTGTTAATAATCTGACTAGGAGCAAACGGGAAAAATGACTCTGCATCACCAAACGGAGGTAACCATGACAGCGCGAGGCACATAGTCTGTGCTGCTGTGACACTTTGTTGTGTCGTTCGGTGATGTTACGAACATACAGCTCAGCAACTTTTCATTTTTAACGTCTTCCCTCAGTTTATAATCTGTATCGCTCATGAACAACCTTGTTTGGACAATAATTAGTTAAAGAGCGGCGCTTTTTACAGCTGATTTAATCTGAAACAAAGAACATAACCTGCTCCCGACCAGGTTATGAGTTCAGCATAAGTTACCATGGAGATCTAACCAGGTTAAAAGAGAGCCACCTTCGTGACACTGAAAATCCTGGATTTAGACTCAACATAGTTCGCTAACCCATAAATCTTGCTTCGTAGTACACCCCACTGGACTGTTAAACAGCACACGAACAGTGAGTACTTTCACAGAACACAGAGCAACAGCAGCATGTTAACTAACATACAAAAATTATAAAGTAACATAATGACTTACATTTCTAATTGGTCAGATTGATCAGGATTGTCTGTTGGCCTGTTGTTGACAGACATACTGTGCTGGACCATCTGGTCCCTGCTGCTCTGGACTGTAACACACACACACACACACACACACACACACACACACACACACGCACACACACACACACACGTGTTTCCATCACTTCCGGGGACATTATATTACAGTTTTTTACAGTTGTTTACATGCAATTTTGAAAACAGGGCCCCTTCTTTCAAAATATTCACACAATTATCCAAACACCACACTCAATTTGCATAACTCCTGTTTGCAAAACATACACACTTCAGTCAAAACATCCACACATATTTTAAAAACAGACACATTAAAATTCTGTTTTGTTTTCATCTCACTAACACAGTGTTCAAATGATCAGACACTATTGCAGACAGTTACACATTACTGTGATCAATACAAAACACATTTGTAAAAACCCCTATTTTAAGAAATAATGTGACTTTTTTCCAGACATTTTTATGTAAGGGATCATTTAGAGGACAAAAAGATATTGACAAACTCACAACATTCTTCATGATTACTTTGGGAGAGAAAGTACACAAATATTATAAACTTACCAACACTGAACAACACTGATGCTGCAGACTGAAAATATTGATTTCTACCAAACTCAGTTACAGAAACACATCAATCAACAAATCAGAACAAAATAGTAGTTTTTCTTACTATTGTAAAGTGAAGACAAACAAAAATCTGTAGACAAATAAAAATTACTGCATGAAGTACATCATCCCTCTCTTCCTCCTTCTTCTCCTCTACCTCTGTCTTCTCCTCTTCCTCTTCCTCTACCTCTTTCTTCTCCTCTTCCTCTTCCTCCTTCTTCTCCTCTTTGAGCTCCCCCTCTCATTCTCACTCTTCTTCTTCTAACTCCTTCCATTTTTGTTGAAGACAGGTGAACTCACCTGCTGTCTTTTATAGCACCTACCTGACTGCTGTATTTTCAATTTTACACATGTGAGCTTCCACACCTGGTGGATGTGGTTATCCAGTTCGTTCATTAGTGTGGTCATTGGCAAACCAGGGCTTTGTAATGAGAAGGAAGTAACCTCACAATCCTGATCTGTGTCTGAGGTGTGAACATGTGTGTGTGTAGTTTTGTAAATCACTGTGTGTAATGTTTTGCAAAAAGTGTGAAGCAGAGTCTGTGCTTATCGTTGTGCAACTTTGGACACGTGTTTTGCTTCTTGAGTGTAAAGATCTGTTATTGTGTGAAAATTTTAATTTGTGTGTAAACAACTGTAAAAAAAAAATGTAACTTTCATTCATTTCCTGGAAACTTATCCTGACCCTATCCATCATTAGTCCCTGCCTAACTCAAGTGTTCAGTCCAAAATTTAATGATTTACATAATGGGGACTTGCACATTGTCCCCATAAAGAAGGCGAGACCCCACAATGTGAGTGTGTAAACAGACAAACAAATACACACACACACACACACACACACACACACACACACACACACACACACACACACACCTTCCTCCTCTCAAACTGCTCCTGCTCTGTTTCTGCTCTGTGAGTTCATCTTATTTTAGTTTCTCTCACTTTGTGTTTCATCTCTGAACTGACGACTGTTTGTCTGCTCTTTGTCTACACAGAAGACCCTGGAAGGAGCTTGCAAAACTGTGGCTGAAGATGATGATGTAAGATTTTATGAACATTAAAATGTAACTACATTCATTAACAACATTGTGTTCACATTCACACACAGTTTGGGTTAAAAAATAAACTACTTGGTTCAGTTTAAGGAAACATGATGATCATTTTTAAAAGAAACATGTTGAAGTTGTTAGAAAACAGAAAACATATGAGGAAATATGATGCTACCAGTCAAATTCAGCTTTAACTTTGTTTATTTATTGTTGGACAACATATAAGCCAACACCAATGTGGAGCTGATAGAGCTGTGATTGGCCAGTATTAGATCAATAATGTTGGCTAATCAATATTTGGCTCTGGCTCTACTTTGAATGTTTATTTTCATACTGATGAAGCAGCATCATAAGAGCTCGTCATCTGCTGCAGGCTGAACTTCAGTTCTTCCTCACAGCAGCAGGTGGTGATGACATTGATGAGTCTGATCTGTTCACCTCATGTTCATCCTTTCACACACTGATGAGAAGTAGAGGAAACTATTAAAAGAGGAGAGAAATCATTCAGTGTGAACAGAAATAACTTCTCCTGAACTTTTCTGGAGTCTTCTTGGTAGTTTCTGTGTCTCCATCAGTTTCTGTGTCTGGATTGATAACATACAATCTTAAAAGGATACTCCACTTTACATGATAACCCACTCAGTATGTACTCCCACTATGCTGATGTGATGATAAGTGAAGATCTTCAGTTCACCAAACAATCCTGGAGTTTTAGGAGAAACAGGGTGGCAGCCTCATCCAGTACAATGGCAGTGAATGGAGACCACAGATAAAACATTAAAAATAGAACACAAAACAAACACAAAATGTCTCCATCCTGCTTGTGTGGTGTAATCCAAGTGTCCGCAAGCCGCGACATTAAAAATTAACCGCAAAAAACGCCATTTTCACCATGTTTTTAGCAGAAATATCAGCTGTATCATGTAGCCGGTAGGATGTAAACATGGCGTAGATCTCGCGAGACTTCGTATATATCTTAATGGCCGCACATGCCGAAGTCTCGCGAGATCTACGCCATGTTTACATCCTACCGGCTACATGCTACAGCTGATATTTCTGCTAAAAACATGGTGAAAATGGCGTTTTTTGCGGTTAATTTTTAATGTCGCGGCTCGCAGACACTTGGATTACACCACACAAGCAGGATGGAGACATTTTGTGTTTGTTTTGTGTTTTATTCTATTTTTAATGTTTTATCTGTGGTCTCCATTCACTGCCATTGTACTGGATGAGGCTGCTACCCCGTTTCTCCTAAAACTCCATGATTGTTTTGGAAATTGAAGATTTTCATCCACCATCACATCGACATAGTGGTGAGTATATACTGAGTGGGTTAATCTCGCAAAGTGGAATATCATTTTAATTTCTCACCCTGGTGGTCTTTGCAGTGAGACCAACAGGAGTGATTGTTCAATAGGGCTGAACGATCTATCGTTCTCTGATCGAAATTGCGATTTCAGACAGCGCGATCATGTGATTGCCAAAGCTGCGGTTTTTTTGCAGTGCTCCTGACTGACCTAGGATCTGTTGTGTCAACTATTTTACACATACATGCCGTCTCCCTACCATCCTGCCAAGTTCACCAATCAGAAGCGGCATGCTACTCGTGGAGGTTACGCTAACCAGTCAGTGTTAACCTGCTCCTCCTGCTTTGTGTTTTGAAATGGCTTCAGCTGGAGGTGCAACGGATCGCTGTTGATCCATGTTTCGTTCGCCCTCCACGGTTCGGCATGCACCCGCATCCTACGTGTGAGCATTATAGTTTTACTGTCACTGTTACTTTTGTATAAGTTATATTACCCGAAATCTCAATGCAGTTTCAGTGAACAGACAAGACAGATGCTGCTGCAGTGCATCTCTGTGAAGAGCGCCTGATTTAAAATCCGTCACATCGTCTTGAGTGAAATCCAGACCGAGACTTTTTTCACTGATGTAACTATGCTGTCGTCAAAGAAACAGATCATAAGACCGTGATAATTATTTAAACTTTGGCGATATCAGCTGTCTTAACTTCTACACAGATCCTCCGGTGCAGCTCTGTCTCGTCCTGTCCGTGACAGTGTCTGAACTGATTGATTACCCGTAACGTCTAACTCAACTTCTAAGTCAATTTTATTTATAGAGCGCCAATACACAATTGAAACAGTGAACTATGGTGATAATTACAGACAGACAGAGATCAAAGCCAAGTGCATTTTTAAAATAATTTAATCCTAATCTTATCCCACCGTTTTTTTTCTTTTTTGCTGATCCGAAAAATGATCCTTCAATCAGGTTGCTTTGATGGTATGATGTAATTTTCTGTCATGTTTGTAAATGTTACTTTATATTGTGAATATTGCACTGAAGCTTGATTTGAAGAAAACTGCAAATCAAATTGAAATCGCAATATCTGCCAGAAAAATTGCAATTAGATCTTTTCCTAAAATTGTTCAGCTGTTGTTCAAAAGAAGACATGACTGATTTCAGAGGAAGTCGTCAATTTACTATCAGACAATATTCACATTTGAGAAGCTGGAACTGTTAATTATAAATCAAAAATAATGTTCTTTCAATCAACTGATTAATTTATTAGTTCACCAGTTATTCAGTCAAAAAGTGATATTTGATGTGGTCTTTTATCCATTCACTTGGCTGCTGTACCACCTGTGAGATCATCATCAGTGTTCTCAGAGGTAGATGGTGTTATGGTCTCTACCAGCCTCCATCTAAAACTCCCCACGAAAAAGCACACACACACACACACACACACACACACACACACACACACACCTTCCACCTCTCAAACTGCTCCTGCTCTGTTTCTGCTCTGTGAGTTCATCTTATTTTAGTTTCTCTCACTTTGTGTTTGTCTCCTCTTTCTCTATGATAGAATCCATCTGTGGTCACTGGAAATCCTTGTGGCTCTTGCAGGAAGCTGCTCTCCTTCCATGTAAGCTTTTATGTAAATTAAAATGTAACTGCTTTAACACTTTGCAAAAGGTGGCATTCTAATGTGCATTTTACATCAGTTGAGGCTTGAACTCACAATTTCTGGCTCAAGAGACTCTGCATATTGACTGATAGCTAAACCAAATAAACAGGGAAAAGAGACAAGAGGTAACAGGTAAAAGTGTTGATAAAGAGTATTTGTCTCTCTGCAAAACTGCCTGAATCATAATTGTTTTACCCTTAGTAGTCTCTAATCCACATAGCATGATGCCTGAACATAGGACTTTCACTTTAAAATGTTTGTTCTGCCTTAGCTGAGACTTGAACTCACAAATTTGTTATGAATTTTCAAAGTTTTGAAATTTAGAGGCTTGCTGTAGCGCCACCATCAGAACTATTGTCTTGTGTTTCCAGTTGAGGACATCTGGCATGGGACTGGACCTTTGTAAAAGTTTGTTCATTTTTCGTGCATGGGAAGTAGGATTTCCTCGGATTGAGGAAATCAATAGGGTCCTGGCAGCTTAGGCTGGCAGCTTTACTGTTTTCCAGCATTTAAAAGTTTATTTTTTGTACATAGAGTTGTTGAATCAGCTCAGTTTTATTTCTCTGTGACAAATGAAGAATTCAAAACAGGATCTTTGCTTGTTGAAGAATGTCTTCGTCGCAGCGAGTAGGACAGCTGTTTTCTTGAGGTGTGTTTCAGGATTGGATGTCTTCTCTTCTTGGGCTTCTCATCTTGAGAAAATTGTGAACGTAGACCCGATGGTCTGCCAGGCGCAGTGTCTGGACAGGAGCGTTAGCATCCGGTTGTAGCACAATTAGCCACAACTTCAGCATGTTGCTGTCTGACAAAGTCAGCCTGTAAAAGCGGTACAGGGTGTTGCACGACATCCTGTTCTTGCACTTCAGCGAAGCAAAAACACGAACAATTGTTTTCAATAGTTGCAGTAAAACTTTCAGCTGAACTCCGGGACAGCTAACTCTGCTCTGACCGGCTCTCAGCATGACTCTGTTTTCTTCTGGCAACAAACAAAGATCCCGCGAGATGTCGTCACACACAGCAAGCAGTAAGTGAAGCTACTGTTGACAGAGATTACACTGGCGATCTGAGCCAGACTGTGGCGAAAAAAAGCACATTTAATGTACAAACTTTTACTTTTACCATTTTGCCCCGATGTCTACCGTTATAACTCGTTTTGCAGCTGGCGGCTGCATTCGCGTATCTCAATACCGCAACAATTTTAAAATGAGTTGCATCTATCAATCATACACACAAATACACATGGGGAAATAGGACCCAGGTTGAAAAATACCGAAGTTATCCTTTAAGAGTGATTGATTCATGTTGTTTAGGGACACTTCCAAGCAAACATAGAAGTGGATTTGCTGACACCTGTTGTCCTTTTGCAACACTAATGTTTGCACATATTACCCTCTAGAATACTTGAATTCTGGAGGCAGGCAGTGCAACCTAGTGCCTGGATGACTTTTACATTTGGGACAATTTGATGAAACTCCTGCTGTATATATTATATTGTAATTCTTTATATCTGTTGCAAATTGAAATTCTGGAGGGCAATCGCAGGATGTCCCTCCACATGTCGTCACTTATCACACATTTCAGTAAAGTACACCATGATGTTTTAAGCCATGCCAGTTTATCCACATTCAAATTTAACATTTACGAAGAAAATTTCGACACAAAATGTTTTTGCTCTTTGTGGTTCAGAAAAAACATCTCTAATGGACAAGAGTCGTTAGAGTATTCCAGTGATTTGGTTTTCTCATACACATAATGTCTGACCTGTAAATATTTATAATGATCGTTCTTGGATATGTGATACTGAGTTATCAATGATTCAAACGTTCTGAATTTCCCTTTCTCAAAAAGATCATGAATTCTAATAATTAAATAACTTAATAAGTTAGTGTCAAAAGGACGTCATCAGCGTAAAGTTAGATTTGTGCCAATGTCAACTCCCTGAATATTTGGGTTTTGTCTGATGGCCATTGCCAAGGGCTCTATGGCCAAGTCAAATAGGATAGGAGACAATGGGCTCCCTTGAGCAGTGCCTTTTGCTAAATTAAAGGGAGCAGATAGCAGACCGTTTGTCAAAACTGAGGCTGAAGGTGCTTTATATAACAGTTTAATCCGAATTTGATATTCGTTTATTGTTTCTTGTTGCTGTATTATGCACTTTGAGATTTGCCTTCAAATGTAAAGTGCATTACAAATAAAATCTATTATTATTATTATTATTAATCCACCTCAGAAAATTTGACCCAAATCCAAATTTTTCCATGACGACAAACATGTATTGCCATTCAATTCTATCAAACGCCTTTTCGGCATCCATAGAAATAACAGCACACAGTATTTGATAAGAATTAAGGTAGTGAAAAATATTGAAAAGGCGTCTTGTGTTGCAGAAAGAATTTCTACCCTTAATAAAACCAGTCTGGTCCATGTTAATTGTTTTAAACTTTACATCAGCGTTAAATTAGAAAAAAATGTGGTAAGGGTATTTATATTGTATTTCAGATTTTTTTTGTATTTATTTGTGATTTGTTTAGCATGTAAATTGGGTAACATGTTATCTTATAAATGAAACAATGGTAAAAACAAGGCTATTCAATTTCTTTTGTAACCGTATGGGGGCGCCATATAAAATCTTGCCTAGGGCGCCACATTGGGCAGGGCCGGCTCTGCCCCCCCCCCCACACACACACACACAGAGTGAGCAGGTACTGATCAGCTGGAGGAGGAGAAGGATGAGGAGGGGCTTATCTGGTATCATCATTTGTCATAATAGTAATTGGCCATTGTCTTACATTTGAATATATGTTAGCTTTTCTATTTTAAGGGTTAATAGCAATAACTAGTTTTAATATGATTATATTGAAGATGATTTTTTTCCCGATTTTGTGGCGCCCTGTTGGCCATGGCGCCCTTAGTAGCATCTGCTGATATTGCCTACAGGGCGAGCCGGCTCTGCACACACACACACACACACCTTCCTCCTCTCAAACTGCTCCTGCTCTGTTTCTGCTCTGTGAGTTCATCTTATTTTAGTTTCTTTCACTTTGTGTTTCATCTCTGAACTGACGACTGTTTGTCTCCTCTTTCTCTACATGATAGCAACTGGAAGGAGAATGCAAAACTGTGCCTGAAGACGATGATGTAAGATTTCATGAACATTAAAAATGTAACTGCATTCATTAACAACTTTGTGTTCACATTCATTCACAGTTAGGGTTAAAAAATAAACTACTTGGTTCAGTTCCTAACACACAGACACTGGAGATTATCCAGTTTGTTTATTAGTGTGGTCATTGGCAAACCAGGGCTTTGTAATGTAAAGAAATGACCTCACAATCCTGATCTGTGTCTAAGGTGTGAAAATGTGTGTAGAGTTTTGCAAATCACTGTGTGTAATGTTTTGCAAAAAGTGTGAAGCAGAGTCTGTGCTTATTGTTGTGCAACTCTGGACACGTGTTTTGCTTCTTGAGTGTAAAGATCTGTTAATTGTGTGAAAATTTTAATTTGTATGTAAACAACTGTAAAAAACTGTAAAAGAGGAGAGAAATCAATCAGAGTGAACAGAATCAACTTTTCCTGAGAAGCTGGAACTGTTAAAGCTGCAGTAGGTAGAAAGCCTGCAAACAGTTGATTTTTGAGTCTCATCTGAGTTAGGTTTGGTTTTCTGTGTCCTCAGCTCCTCCCACTAGATGAGCAGCACACGCTGAGCGCAAGCAACAGTTAACTAGGCTTGTGAGTGAGCACAGGCCGACAGACGTCAACTGTGTTTAATAAAACAGACAAATGACAGTAAAAAAAAAACACAGACAGAGAGAAACTACATTTAAAAACATGAAGTTTCAGTGTGAATATATAAAAGTACTGAGAGCTGAACATAAAGAGACTTTTAAAAACGTCTTTCTCTCTGCTCTCCTGCACACACGAGTTCAACACCCGCTTGTTGGAGTGGAACAGAAAGGAGGCTCGGGCCGCGGTCAGCGCCACACGGAAAGGAGTCGGGCTTGCGGTTCATATCGGCGCGGCTCTCCGCGATATAAGCGGTGAAAATGCAACTTAGCGGCAACGCGGTTTGACTCGCGCGGCCAAAAACGTCAGTACAGAGGCACAGTGTCATTTACTCACCATGTAAACGGCGCGGTGGATTCCACCATGGTGCTGTTGCACACAGGTTTACAAGCAAACATGAAGATAAATCCACTTTTTAATCCCAAAAGTTCAAGAAACAGACTCTGAGCTCACATCTGGCTGGTCAGAACATCCACAATTGTTTCGTGAACTGCTGCTGCAGAGGCCGGAGTAAAAATAAATCCACTTTTTCATCTCAAAAGTTTCAAAAACAAATGCCGAGCTCTCGTCCCGACCGGTCCGGAGTGAAGTAATAAGTAATTAATCCCAAAAGTTTGAAATATACACTCTGAGCTCCTTTCCTGACAGTAAAATAGCATCACAGCAGCTCCTGTGGTTGTTTCCTCCAGAAGCTCACTGGCTCACCGGTTCACAGCAGGTGCATATTGTGTTATTTCTCGTGGATATCATGAGGCGTCTCTCTGTACTTTGTTTACGGTTTTGTTTATTGAACTTTACAGCACAGAACGACAGGTCCCTGTCCCGCTCTCCTAGCGTAGCCCAACTGCGCATGCGCCCTGCCCTGCGCCTCACTTGAACAACCCCTGTCACGTGACACACAGACAGATCTGTAATACATCACATCTCCCTCAACAAGATTTTTTTTTTTTTTTTTTTTTTTAAATTGGAATT
>JAJHUR010113780.1:0-23339 GCA_027495735.1 Lutjanus campechanus | reverse complement strand
TATCACTTGTTTTTGTTCAGTGTATCTTACTGCTCGAGACACTGAGGTTATTGTATTATATTACACTCGGTGTGAATGTGAATGTGAATGTGGACAGGTGCTTTGAAAGGAGCTGCGCACTGATGATAGTCTCAGGCAGCAGTGGTGCAAAATGAAGCATGAAGACTTTTGATACTGATGTGGTGTTAAACACAACCATTATGAACAGTTCCTGGATATTTGTGTCGTTTTTATTTGTGGTAAATCACCACCATCACTCAGTCAGTATTGGAATTAATTATGCTAATGCAGCTATACTCAGCAAAAAATATCAGCACATTTTTGTTTTTGCTCCCATTTTCACAAGTTGAGATAAAAGATATAAGACTTCTTCAATGCACACAAAAGGTTTATTTCTCTTAGATTTTGTCTACAAATTTGTAAAGGATCTGTGAGTGCTGCTTCTTTGCCAAGATAATCCGTCCACCTGACTTATGTAAAACAGCCATAGTTCAGTGATCTTTTATTTTGACCAGTCCAAGGCACAGAACTGTGCAGTGATCCTGCAGTTTAATCAGCATCTCTATATGCCACAACGGTCAGGTGGAGTGATTATCTTGGCAAAGGAGAAGTGCTCACTAAAGCAGAGTTTAATAAATTTGTAGACAAAATTTCTTAGATTTTTTTTTAACTTTAACTCATAAAAAATTGGTGTAAAAACAAAAGTGTTGCATTTGTGTTTTTGTTGAGTGTTGTATTAAATCTTCTGGTTCCATCTGGATCCCTTTTACTTTGTTGGTAACAATGTGCAGAAAAAAGAGCTGAATTTTGCTAAATTTGCTATTGCTTTTCTGCTGCTGCTGGTGGTCTTAGAAGTGTGTCTTTGTTTGTTTTTAGTTTTTAAAGATCAATCAGCCTCAGTAAACTGATCTGTCTAAAAGACTTAAAGGAGTCGAAGCTGTTTTAACCGAGCAGAGGAGACAGCGGAGGCCTGAAGCTGTTTTTAGTCTCCATCACTGGGACCGGCTGACATGTAGAAAACTTGACCAGTGCAGACTGTTGAGAGGAGTGATGGATCTTTGAGGGATAAAGTGGAGATAAGAGGTATTTGAATCCTCACTTGGAGGTGCTTAACGTGTCAAACAAGCTTTTGACTTGATCCTGCTTTTGTAGATTTACAATTCAAACCAGTTTTTTAATTTAGAAATATGCTTTCAGGTTTGTGTCTTTTGTAACTTTTACAATGAATGGACGATTGGGATTTTGATAAAGCCAACGCGCCAATCTGGTGGGATTTATAGACAAGAGGTTTATCAGGTTGCAAACTCGGACAGAAAATGTAGAATTCATTTTTCTGAAAGGCTGCAAGTTGTTTGACAGACCGAGCCTGTTATCTCTGAGTGGCATGAAAAGATTTTTCAATTCCAGGTTTGAAAGTGAGCCCGGCCCTCAGAAATCCCCAGGTAATTAGAGATTTGGAAAAAGAAATGTATAAAACTACTGCATAGACGGAAAACAGAAGAGCTTCTGTTTCAGCACAGCCTCAACCCAGTTTCTATCACCCAGACTCCATTTTCACGGCAGTGATACAGTTGCTTATTCCTGGTGTATCTGGGACATTTTGGGGTCTGCACATCAAGAGGCTGCCGTTATCTAACCCAGTCAGAGTGATTTAGCACTAGTGTCAAGTCTGTAGTTAAGTCCACCAATCACACATTTTCTAGGAGGCAAATGTGGCTCAGCAGGCTGCAACATTAAAAAATGGTCTACTGCTGAGTTGGGCCAATTAGATAATTTGAACGGTAATGATGTGGAAAAAACCCAAATAGGATTAAATCTATTAAAAATTACAACTAAAGTGATTATCACAAAATCACCCCACTCTGTTGAGACTTGCCCTGAAGACCCATGACCTTCCAGTGTCCCCACAAGTTGGAGCATTTTTATTAGAGTTTCATAATTATATCGCACTAATGTTTGTAATGTAGCTCTCCTAACTTTAAGGAACTTAATAACACGCTGCATTAACATACTGGACTGAATAAATGCTTCCAGGTTGGTTTTCTTCACATCTTTCCCCCTACTCTCTGGTTTACACGTTTGATCTGAGACCAGTTTCTACACTCACCTGCCATACCTTAAATGGGCAGCTTGGGGTTTTTGGAGTGGGGCTGTTTGAGATATTGATACTCAGTGTATTACCTGTGGTAGATGATGGTTGATATGCCTCCAGTTTGGAAAAGCAGCAGGAGTACTGGTGTGGACAGGGTCAGAAGAAAAATGTATTTTAACCAACTAAAAAGGGCCCACTAAAAAAATCAGTAGCAGTGTAAGTTTGGTCAATATTTAGAATATTTTCAATGCTTTACCTTGCTGCGAGGCAGCCTTTTCCAACAGGAAACTGACTTTAGTTAGCCGAATATCACTTTCTCCAAACCAAACAAATTCCATGGGCAAAATCAGTAATTTTACGTTGAAGAACACAGACGTTGCTGGTCAAAACCTGTCTTCATCTGTAAGTTTGCTTGTGTTATTGTGTGACGTTGTATTAAAAGGTTAGTTTGGATTCACAAAAGTCAAAAAACACACAAAAAAAACTAACTATCGAGACAGTGGTAGACAAGCAACTGTGTTTTCCAAGTGTTACCTCCTCAGCTTCATAGTTCCTAACCGTAATATGGAACCTTAGCTTGGCTCGTTTGACGCTGCTGACGCTGCTAACTAGCAGTCCAGGCTAATTTCGCACACACACAGAGGCAGAGAGGCGGAGTAGTTGAACACATGGATTGGGGCTTTATTCAGCTCTTTTCTTCCTTCCAGCATTACAACACAGTACTTTTATGGCTGTAGAGTTGAGCTTCATCACACTGACTATGCAGCTTACAGTGGCTAGAGCTGACGTTACTTCTCACACACTTCACTGGAGAGGGAGATATACACACTTCTCTGCCAGCGTACACACAACAACAACACGGCTACGTGCTGACTACGTCACACTACCCATAAGGCCACCTCCTTAAAGGGGATGCTCAGGCCGGTAACACAAGGTGAAATGACCAGTTTTGCCCGTGGAAATTGGTTGAGGATGAGTTTGGTTGAGTGAAAGAGAGCGATATTGGGCTCACATACTGCTGGTTTCCAGTTGGCAAGGGCTGTCTGACGGCAAGGTTAAGCATTGAAAATATTACATACACTGATATCGACTGATTGATTTTTGGGGGGTTACCATTTTTTAAGTGGCTAAAACACTTGGCTGCTGACCCTGTCCACAGCAGTACATTGCATAGCTTCCTACACTGGTACTGATACACTGACTATGGATAAGTGCCTCATACAGCCCAACTTCAAAAAACCCAAACCCTTTTAGCCAGTGAAGTGGTATATGTAGGTATGTGTGTGTGTGTGTGTGTGTGTGTGTGTGTGTGTTACGTTGCTGTAGAACACCTCCAGGTAGGTGTTGTTCATACACAACGTTACATTTCTCAGTGTGTGAACATTATGACCTACAGCTGGTAAGTGAGCCATGCAGACAAAAGCAAGAGACATGCATAAAAAGTTCTCCCCTCATTTGTTACTTCACGTAGTTTCACAGCCCATTTATCCACCAATAGACATGCAGGCAGCATCTCTGATTTTGCTGCGGGTCTAGAAAGTTCCTGTGAAAGATGGAGATATCCATCATAAAGTAAGGAAGAGAACATCAGGGAAGGAACTCTAGCTCTTTCTGCAATAGATAAATAGTCTGTTAATTTATTTATTTTTATCCCGAAGTGAAAATCCATCTGCAAAATAGCTGTACCTGTTGTACTCTTTCACCTTCACTCAAACTCAGATTACTCACCCTCATCTTTCTTTGAATCTTTCTTACTTTTATCTAATTTGTGAGAGTGATGGATGAAGTACAAGGCTTTTATTACTCGAAAAAGCATAGTAAAAGCATATGTTAAATGGTAATAATATATCCTGTCTTGTCTTTTGTGACTGCACGTCTCACCAACCTGTGAAGGTGGACCGAATCAGATGCAGAGTATAGCGAGAAGCAGAAGGCAGTGAGTTAAAGGCAGACAGCCGACCTTGTCTTGTAATTACATTTGAGCAGCTTGACCACATAATCAAGCCTGATGGGCTCTCCATTACATCTGCCTCCACAGGGGTTTGTATGGAGGTATGATGTACAGTATAATGACAGTACATTATTTTATTATTTTATTACATATAATCTTTGCTCTGAGATAAAGGGATACATATATATAACCTTCCCTCACAACCAAGAGACAGTGACCCAGAACAGATTGTCTACCAACAAGAAATGCTTCTCATTGCAGGCACCACACCTGATTTCAAGTAGGGAGCAGTTTAAATTCATTTAATGCTAAAGCTGCATTCACAGGCTCTTCAGATGGTCCTGTTTCCCAAGTTGGGAAGTGATTCATCTGACTTTGGTGTGTTCATGAGCTTTTAGGTTGTTTTGTGGAAAGAACGTCATTACATTCCCTTAAACCACTAAAATATGGTTTTAACTATGTTGTTATCAGGGCTATTGCTAATAAATAACATTTCTTACCAATCAGTGTCACTCTATATGGACAGCAACCAGTGGTTACAACCTAATACCATAGTATAAATTACATGTGAGCAAAAAGTTGATGTGCAACATGTGAATTGACAAAAAGTTATCAACCAATGCCATGTTTCTGTGTATATGATGTAAACAGACAACAAGCAAGTTGTTGATCCGACCTAAGGGGACATTCATTTGAATTTACCCAGTCAGGAATTCATTTATCCGATTATTCCAACTCCATATGAATGCAGGATAAATTTAACACATTTTATATTCTCCTAGGCAACTTTTTTTCCCCCTTAATCCCTGAAAATGTAACAGAAGAAGAGAGAAAAAGTGTATTTTAAGTTTTATAAAAAATAAAAATATCAATTATTTATTAATCAAAGTAGATTTCAGGTGTGTGTCATATTGAGGACATACTGTACCTCTATGTGAAGCAGATGTTATTGCTCATTAGTATCATCCTCCATATTTCAGAGAGAATATAAAGTATGAACATTTGATTCATCTTAACCTTTCTCTAACTGCAGAAATGTGTAGAACGTATAAAAAACTATAAACTGTAAAAGTATGTTTGTGGTGTCTACTGCAGCCAGACAGCCAGAAATATTGTTACAGTGGTGCAACACTTGTCAGACATGATGAATATAACTTCTTACATATAAAATAACATTGTAAACAAACTATTTGTCTTCTGTCTCAGGCATGGCAAATAAAATCACAGCCCGGGTTTTATTATAGTCATCCATCAGAAGAAGTCATCACAATTAAGGCCCTTTTAACTAAAAGTGTAGCCCTTAAAATCATTATATAGTGAACCATGAAATATACAAAAAAATGAAATGCAACACTTGTTTTTGCTCACATTTTTCATGAGCTGAAGTAAAAGAACTAAGATTTTGTTCACAAATGTTTTTAAAATTCATTGTTAAAATCTTTTCAGGCAGACCATTTTTTACATTCAATCACTGCAGAATTACATTCAGACTTGGATCCTGCCCAGCGCAAATAATCTATTATGTTGAAAATACAGATACAATCTCCTTGTTTAGCAGCACAAATGTACTTGGTGTGTTTTGGCACTGACTGATTGGCCAAGAAATAGAAACTTGCACCCTTTCCAGAGATCTTCTCACCGAGCAACAATCTAACATGCTCGATGGGAGCCAGATACAGATAAACAAGCAGCTTATTAACATTGATGCTTTGTTCTAGCAGGCAGGCGAGGCTCTCTTCAACAAGGTTGGAGTCATAGACATGCAGTAAACAACACCTTCCTAAATCTCAGCACACACTGACTCCTCTAATTATCCTGCGACTGCTAAAGGTCTTCTCTGAACTCCTCAGTGCTTATTAATGTGGCTGCAGCAGGTCCTGTGGGTGTTGTGTTCAGATGTACGTCTACAGATTGTCAGCAGATAGAAAATCTAGTTTGGGTCAATTGTATGTTATTGTCAGCCTTGTTGGTACAGGAGCAGAAAGTCAGAAAAGTTTGGATTGAGCACTCGAGACCTTCTGGCAGGATGGAGATTTGCCTTATCAGAGATGGCGCTGCTGCTTTGTGTCCGTCTCCCTGAGGGTGTCTGTGCCACTGCGGCAGCTGCAGCAATACTCTGAGCTAAGGGTCATTTACAACAGAGAGAACACAGCAAAGCACAAACTTTATTCTCTGTTTTAGGAGCCAATACTACAGCAACTTACAAGCAAGAGAACAAGCCCCGGAAATATTCAGGGATGATTTGACATGCAGTTCTGTTGCTTGCTCTTGTTTCATTAGTCAGTTCAGCGTGCCCTCCTCCCCTCCTCTCCTTGGGCAGTCTGTGAAGTGCTGCTCTACTTAATTCATGTGAAGTTATTTGGCTCAGGGAGCGAGTCAACAGCAACATGGAGTTCAACAGTGCTTCCCTCTGCCTTCTTAACAAGCCCAGAATGCATTGTGGTTGTCCATCATATCCTGTGAAAAAAAACAACATGGTAGAAAGATAAGCAGTATAAGCAGGGAGTCACAATAACTTTAGCTCTCCTTTGGTATCTGCCATAAAAGGCTTTAAAATAAAATATTGTATCAGCCTGAAATGAACATTTCTGCTGATATGATAGGGCAATGAGGTGACACTTTAATTATGCACACGCAACACAAGTTCCTTTAACAGTGCAAATTGAATTGCCTATCTAGAATGGCCGGCGTTTAAGATTAAGTGGCATTTAGCAGCAACCTTCCAGATTGCAAACATTGCATCTCACTCACCCCCTCTCACAAAAGCTTAAGATCGTATCTAGATACAGTGTTTTTCCATTCTGGGCTACTGTAGCAACACAGTGGTGCAACATGGTAGACTACATGGAAGAGGCCTACATGGGATGTAAAATGTTCATTCTAAGGTAAAGGAAAAACACAATTATTCTTATTTTCAGGTAATTAGGAACTAATAAAAAAAAACATTGATATTATATTCCATTATTTCTGCCATATTCTGCCAATAAATCCCATAAATCTTACATGCTGGACCTTTAAATGCTGTCTTGTACTTGTGAAGAACAAAGAGAAACAAGCATCAGTGAAGAAATCTGCCAGCAGCAGTTTTCTTACGTTGTCTAGTGAATGTGTTTTGGAAATCATTGCGGTTTCTGTCTGCATCTGCCAGTGGGCCATCATGATAAGAGTAGGCAGAATAATATGTTATTTCCATTACAGAAAAGACTGGATGTTCTCTGCAATTGGTTGGAAAAAAATATGTGCATACTGTATATTGCTATAGGCAGTTGGCTAAAATTGGATGGAAAATTTTGGCATATTGGATCAAATCCAATGTTGCGTGTCCCTAGTGTATGGTTAGATAATCAAAGATAATCTTCCAACCCATATTTTGTTTGTGTGTCTTCTGTATGTAAAAATGATTTGGGGGGCTTTATGGTTTATTATGATGCTTAATATTGTGCTTAGTGGTCCAAACATGCTGCTTCTTGCTCTGCTCCTTTCCCCTGTAATGTAAGAGTCCATTCAGGAAACATATAGTGTAATATCATAGTCTATAGTACCAAAGGGAAGTAGAGAAGGACATATGAAGATAATTGAAGGATTTTTCTCTCTCCAGCTCCTGGCAAAAGGCCTCAGTTACAAATGGAAGCTTTAATAAACACGTGCCTCTATAGTCTGAAAATGAGATTTCAGGAGACATCCTCACCACTAGTATTTCTGATGTACCTGTGCTTTAACTACACTACACCCACAATGTGTCCTCCAGTATTTTTTTTTTTTTACATCTTGTGGAGCCCAACAGTTGTTATTCAGTACATCTTTTGTCATGAGGGGAATGAATTTTGTCTTGTTAATAAGGAGGACACCACACTATCTGCTGGCAGATGACTGCGGTTACATGCCTCTGAGTGGTAGATGGAAAAGTGTGTCATATTTTGTGTTTCATATGATGAAAACCTTCAAACACATTCTATGTCTTGTGCCTTTTGGCTGTCCTCAATGCGAACCTCAGTTTCCCTACTCATTTTGTAATCATGTCTTTTTCTCTTCTCGCATTTTCCACAGCTGCTGCCCTTGGCAACCTCGTGTCTGATCTGGCAGGACTGGGGTAAGAATTTCACACATGCGCATACCAACACACACACCCGCAGACAAACACAGCTATTGTCCTTTAAGTTTCTGCAAAATGGATGGAAATTGAAATAGTTCAGAATTAATACCCCGATTCACAAATGATGAAATGATGGTGATGATGAAAAACTGTGGTAATATCATAGTTTGTATTTATTTACACAAATTTATACAGCAATACAGTGTTTTTCCCCCGAGGCATACACAAATTATAATAATCAAAATCCTTTTTTTAACTTGACATTATAAAGGAAGAGGTTAACCATCCCACTCAACTTCCCTTGATAAAGACTAAGTCATTAAATTGCTTGACATTAAACGTAATTACTGAGTTTAGCCCAGAAAAAGATAATCATGAACAGCAAGGGAGAGAGAAATACAGCCACCAGAGGTTTGTGTCCCAGAGGAAAGAAGACTTTGGTTGTGTAAGGCATAAAAAGGGATATTACCATGAATTAGAAAGGCTAATAATTAGAATGTATTTACGCGGTTGGTTTAAATCAAGACAGTCTGAGGAAGATGTGTCATGAGTGGAGGAGTATGCAGCCCAAATGTTTTTGAGTGAATCAAATGACGTTACAGCTATAGAAAAAAATTCCTTGTAGAACTAAATCTTAATTTTAAAGGACCAGTGTGTAGGATTTAATGGTATCTAGTGGTGAGCTTACAGATTGCAAACACCTCATCTCACTCTCCACTTGTGTCTGTGGTGGCAGCAAAATTTGTGCTAAATGCAGAGGACATAACTAGAGACAGTGTTTGGTTTGTACATTCTGGGCCTCTGTAGAATCTGTAGAAACGGGACAACATGGTGGCCTCCATGGAAGAGGACCATAAACGTATAATAGTAACCAGACAAGGCATTCAGCTGTGCTTCTAATTTTTCCCAGTGGACACTTGCGGTATTGCAGCAAAAAAATTCCCCTACAACCCAGAGAGCATTTTACCCATCAGCCACCATGATAAAAGACCCATTTGGGTTAACTTGGACTGAATATTTTATTGTTGACCCCAATTTCACAAGAATGTGAAAATGTTGAATGTTGCTAAAACTGCCTCATTAATACAAGCCAGGATTCATGTGTATTGTTTTGATCTCTGTTTTCCTCCTCCAGCTCTCTCTCTATGTATATTTTTTGTTTCCACTGACGGACACAAAACAACACAAAATCATCTAGAGACTAGTTTATTTCACCTTTCCTCCAAAATGATGTCCGTCTTACAGTATTACACTATGAAGTAGAACATTAGGTCTGCCATAGTTGTGTGCAGCATGCGAGCAGGTTTTTTTCTTTTTAAAGTTATTTTTTTTGGCCTTTTGTGCCTTTATTCATAGTGACAGCTGAAGAGTAGACAGGAAAGGGGGCAGACAGAGAGGGGATGACACGCAGCAAAGGGCCGAGGGCGGGAGTCGAACCAGCGGCCGCTGCGGAGGACTACAGCCTCAATACACGGGTCGGACGCTCTACCCACTGAGCTAAACGTCCGCCCAGCGAGCAGGTTTTTAATCAATAAACACATTATGATCCATGAGGAAGTTTTCAGCCTGAAGAAACATTAATGTGTCTTGAATCCTTTCAAGTGATTGTGTCATCAGGTTCAATCAGCTGATTCATGACTCTGGTCCACCTCAGAGTCTCCTAGTGACCACAGGGACCATAATCAGCTCCCTAACCAACTTCATGGTGCTTAACAAACCATAAAATTTACAGTAATGGAAGAGGCCTCCGGCCATGTGGCACCAACAGCCTGTTGGTTGTATCTCAGCGATGATTAGTGATATAACAGATTATTACTCTTTCTCATTTAAGTACAGGGAGAGTCAGCAGAACAGACAAGGTAACATAGACAGACAGGTGTGAGGACAATCATAGAGACTGTGCTGATGCCGTTTTATTGTGATGGATTACCTAGGTATTTCTGGCTTTTGTAAGTGCTCTCAGTGGACACGCATACACACAGTTTTGCGTCTGCGTGTGTGTCTGTGTTTGCTACTCAATCATAATTGGAAAGTAGAGCCCTTGTGGCCTGTTTGTCAAGGTGAGACTTGATTAGACCAGACAAGAGACGCTGTTTTTTCTTATTTTGATAGATTTACACCAGCAAGTGTGAAGGCTGTTTGTCTGTGACACAGAGTCTCAGTGGAGCTGCAGCAGGTGTCCTTCACTGAAGCATTTGCATTACAGTTCATGTTCATTTCAAATAGGAAATGGTTCAAGTGCACACATGTAAAACACTGTGCTTTAGATTACTCTGGGAGTTGGTGGCACTTTAGAAGCTGTTGAGAGCTGAGGAAGAGACTTTGTGGACTTTCTGCTGACGTTGTGAGTAAACTCTGAAACTTGCTGCAAACTACTCCATCATTTTAGAGACAGTTGGTGGTATGGCCAAGTCAAAACAAAGTCTTATTCTTTTGCCATTAAGTTTTTGTTTTGTGCATGAATGACTTGTACAGTGAACTAAGTCTGTCAACAACAGTCTAAAATCTAAATATGTTCAGTTTCCTGTCATAATAAAGTAGGAAGACCAGCAAATATTAAATGTTGATAGGCTGAAATCAATTCATTTTAATTTCTTTCTGCTTGACAAATCAATTAACAGACTGGTAGTTTGAGGACACTCTGTACTCTTTGTTGTTCTGAGCCCATTCAGTGTCTTTGCTAACAGCAAATGTAAAAATGCCTGAACTGGGAGTCTGTCCTTGTACCCATAAATTTGCATATTTTCTAGGTTGTTTCCAGTCGTCAGCTTGGATTCACATTCTCACTACTAACAAACTGCACTGCAGTTCACTTGGAAGAGGATCAAGATCCCCATTTTCAGGCCGTCTGTCTGGGTGCAATGATTTCCAGTTAGGATTGTTCTCACCTGCCTAAATGAGCCAAATGAAAAGCTCTAGAGATCAATTAAAATGATGTTCATCATTTCATCTTTATTTGCTGGAAAAGGCTTGAAGGAATTAATTGCCAATTTGTCTGTCAGAACCCTCATTTTGGTTTCATCCAGTCAAAAATTGTGACTACTTTTGATACCAGTGTTGTACGTTTTGATCACACACAGGGTGGAGAACACTTAACATAAATATCTACTGTACCTTTTGTCAATATAAAGTGACTTGTTTGGTGGATATACCCGGATTTGGTGGCTATTTTTTTTCACAGATGCACAAAGATTGTTGTTTGTTGCTTTCATAGCTATCGAACAGTGACTGTGTTAAATATAATTTCATATTTAATTTCAAACATAATTAAGTACGTCTGGTTGGTAACCACTGATATACACAGACGGGCAACACAGCAGTGAGAGCCGCGGTGACTAGTAGGAGAAGATGTACAACAGGTTCTTGAACACATCAGTGATTTTCCCAGTTGTGTAATTGAACAGCACAAATAGATGTGGCTGTCACTACAGGATAGTCCTCTGGAGTCTCTTTGGTCAATATTGTAGTGATTACGTTGCAGTGATTGTTTGCAAATCCTCCTACTCAACGTCTGTTTGCTTCAACCAAGAGACAGTGATGAGCTCTGCTGCTGTGACTCGCTGCTCTTCTATGAGATTTCCCATATGTGTGTGTGTGTTTATTTTGTGTGTGTTGGTGCCTGTGGTGAGCAATCTGTGCAACTATATCCACACAACTTGCTTGTGTGTGTGTGTATTTTTCATGTTGGGTGAATGTGTCAGATTTCCCCCTGTGCATGTGTGTGTTTTGACAGATATAGGAAACCAGCATAACCTCGTTGAAGTCCAGACTTGAGTTTAGCTCATGAGTCATTCTGACCATTCAGCCAGTTATTACTGATGCTCCTGCACTGCATAGTCTGAACTGCTGTTTTCTGTTCTTTATGGCCACAATGCATTCATATTGCATTCAGCCAAGTTAGAAAAAAACAGGACTAAAACTTTGAAAATCACATTAGTGGGCTCCAAGGAATAAGATATGGGGTCCCAAATTTGATTCCCAGCTTCTTCCTTGACTGTGACACATAACCCTGAGATGTCCTGTCTGTATTTCTACCTTATAACTAATGCATGCTGGGTTAAATTGGAGCATATTCCACGACCTTTTAGGGTATTATAAAAAGAGGATAAAGGCAATGAATGAATGAATGGCTGACTGATAGTTAAATTTATAAGTTTCAGGATTAACAATAGTGTGATACTTAATTGATCCCCTCAGGGAAAATCTAGTTATGCTTGCCGTCCTTTAAAGAGATTTAAAGCCCAGTATCTGTCACAGACCAGAAGAATTTCTCGGTAGGGTGGATCCTTGTTTAAATTGTGGTATAATCCCAGTTTATTCCATAGAAGGATGATTTCTATGACACTCTTAATTAGCCATTTTGAAACACACCATATTTACCATTGACTGTGGTTCATTTATCACTGTAACATTTCTGTTCCTCATAGTTTATCTTTCTCACTTCTTCTGATTCACATCCCTGCCAATTGCACCACTGCTTTCTGCATCAAACGGTGTCCCAGATATCCCTGCTAATATGAGGAGCAGCTGTGCCTTTTTAACAAATTTAAATCCAACACAGCATTCCCACACTTAACAAAATGCTTTGATAGTGCTAATACAGTAGATTCATTTGTTGTTCAAGGGAATTGTATAACTGAGCATGGTTTTACTTTGACTTTGGGCCAGTTGTAAATAGATAAATACTATGTAAATATACTTGTTATATTACATAATTGCATTTGCATTTGATTATTATTGTTTTTTAGTAATAACAAACAGACATTCATGTGTACAACTATCATACAGTTTATTTAAATAAATGAAATATAAGTAAATAATAAGATTGAAATAACAATAAAAGTCCCGGGCATGCGGATACACGTGTTCTAGATGGTAAAATGTGTGGATTTATTTCCGGAGCAGCCAGGTTGAGTTTCAGCATTCTGTCTGCTTTAGGTGGTGCTGCTTTCAGTAAATTTCATCATTTCAGTGTTTTGAACGCTACAGGTATTTTATTTTCTCAATCAGACCTGATCTCTTTTGACTTATTCTGTTGCAAGTATATGAAATAATTGGACTGGGTAATACTCAAAGGTGGGAGTGTCTGTGTTATTGTGGTGTTGAAGGTATGAACCACAGAAATCTAAAAGTTTTGCATGAATGTGAGAGTCAGAGCAGGAATAGTAAATACAGAATCAGAAATAGGAATACATGCAGTAGGTTTCTCTGACCATGAAACTAGAGTCACAATTCTGCCCCCTGTTGTTGTGATGTAGTTATTGTCTGCATGCTCAGTTTGGATTTATAAACTTAAAAGTCCATCAGCTGTGTTGATAAAAACTGGGGGGAAAAAATTCCTAGAAAGGCTATATTTCTAGTATTTCTGCTCTGCTGTGATGAAAGACTACTGACATGCACCTGGTACACACATACAGCTCAGCACAGACACACACTATCTTCCTCTCCTCGTCACCTTATCTTTCTCTCAAATAGGCAACTTGCTACTTATCTCTCCCCCCGACTCAACAGCTCCAACTGCAGCTTATTTGTGTGTGCAGTGAACTGAGGATCCATTAGTGCCAATGGCTGAACCAGACCTGGTCCATATATTGACTTGAATTTCTTTTCTCACACTGAGGCTGCTTGACCTGCACTGTTTGTTGCTGTTGGCTGCAGCAACCTCAGACTGGACATATGTCATGACACATGACAGTCAGGTACAGCGGCACTCCAAACACTCTCAGTTCCACTTATTATTTTGGGTCAGAAGAAGGTTTATTGCCAAGTAGATTTTCACATATAAGAAATTTGCCTTTTGGTGCATAAAAAATAAGATAAAACATGTACAACTCACAATCAAATCTTGAGGACTGGGTGCTGATTCTCGATGTAGTTAATAAAAAAGAAAAAAAAACACTCAGACCACACTCCGATTTGACTGTTGACTGTAATTAATTCCTTCCTCAGTGTGTGTTCTAGCATTTTTCACAGTCAATAAACACTGGTGGGGTTAATTATAGATGACCGCAAATGGCACAACAAATACATCCCATCAGGGGGAGCCATAACCTTCCAGGCACAGTCCCGTCATATAGGATACTAAAGCATGAAAATCTAAAGAAACAAAACACAAAATATATAAGCAGATAATGAAAAAGGTTAGAAATGCTCAAACCAGTCCTGTATGTATATATATATACTGTATATTAACCAGAGTTGACCACAGAGATCACCATCTATACCATAACACCGTCATATTAGGTAATAGGACTACACAGTTCATCAAAATATTACTGTATCAAAATCACAATATGGTCAAGTGTAATATCCAAATTGCAGAAGCTGTAATATGTTGATAAAGGTAAAATGTATAACAAAAATGCATTATAATGAAGTATCGTACCGCTGCAGAGATGTCCTGGCCGATAAATCTTGTTCTTCAGATGCAAGGAAACATGTTTGTTTAGTACAGACCCCAACAAATGTCACAGCATCATACAAAGGAAAACTTCATCAGCTTTATTAGCAGCGTTTGTGCTTTTCCTTTTAGCATCAACTGCAGTTGGAGAGTTAAAACTTTGCATGAAGATGATTTTTTACATATTGCTGACACATTTTAGTCTTCTTATTTGGAGCAAACAGCCTTTTAAACTAAGTTTGATGTACCCATGTGCCATAGTGTATATGTTATTAATGTTCATTCCTTTTGTGCTGAATCCTTTTTTGTTGCTACAAAGGCACGATTTCCTCACATATTTCATACATTTTTATTTGATTCATTATTTTAGTGTGAAACCAGACATAAATGACACAGTTATTGCCACCAGTATCATTATTATTTTTTTTTTTTTTTCCCTTCTTGCCCACAATCTTATTCGTGTTGACATAAAACATGAGACCTTTATCCTTACTGAGGGCAAAATTGCTATTTCCTCCCTCTCTCAGCTCTGTAGGTAATCTGTGATAAACTATCTGTAGTTCACTGATAAACAGTCACACATTTCTGGTGGTCGTTTCACTGATGAACCTGCACACTGGCTCTTCACGATATCAGGCTGATGAGGTTTCTGGATGCAGGTGATAGAAGAATTTTCCCCTGAACTAAAAATTAAATCAATTAACAACAAATGTATCTATATTTTGATAGTTCAATGTAATAGTTTCATATCTACTGTGTTGGGAAAATGAAATAAATTGTGACTGATTATTTCTCAGTTACACAGGACACATCATCTATAGATCTACATACAGTGCAATTCAGCTCTCCACATCAGACAAAATGTACAACTTTAGAATTGAAATGAACAATAAGAAAGTTTTGGATGATTAATGACTTTGAAATGCTACATCTCTGTTAGTGAAAACTGTTCTTTATCTGCTGCAATCTGTCTTTGTTCTGTCATCTGTGTAAAACACTGAAGAGAGCTGTAAATGATTTCATCACACAAACAATATCAGCGCTCTCTCTCTCTCTCTGTTATTTGAGCTGTTATCTGACATCCTGCTGGGTTTATGACAGATGGCAGCAACAGGGAGCAGATTGGAACACTCATCTGATGATTTTATTTTGTTTTTTGTTATAATCGATTACTAAAGTCGTTACTTCGCTATGCTGAGTGTTGTCCCGTGGGTGGTTTAATGGGTCATGACATGTAATGAGGAGAAACAGACAATGGAGACTGTTATGGAACAAAACAAATATGAATAAGTGGCTCAAACATAATTTTAATATGTTTGTGAATGTGTGTACCACATTTGTTTGAGTGATACATTGTACGTATTTCCACAAGTCAGGATGTTCATATTTCTTTTGTCTTTCTTTTTCTTTACATATGAACACATTCTGTGTACAGTGTTTATATTCTGCACACGCCTGAGAACGCATTCACTTACATATTGACTCTTTTCTGTCTATAACTTACTCACATGTCCATGTTACTGACCTTTATGTCTGTCATGTCCTTCTCCTCTGCTTGAATGGTCTGTCCATCTTGTGAAATGTCAAAGAAAAAAAGATAAATGAAGGGTCAAATTCTTCACTTGATGAAGTGAAGGATAATTGATCATTCTCAGTTAATTCATTTCTCAATACACCTTATCACTACAACAGCCAAGGTGGTCATTTTGACTATTTTATATGTGCAATAACTGTTGAATTAAAAAATACAATCAAAATACACAAATAATTACAAAGCTAACACGAAGCAACAACCGCAGTTGCATACGCCAAAATGGTTCTTTTTGAGGAAATGTAAACTAAGCAAAACACCTTATTATTGTACATACTATATTATGTTGTATGCTTCTATATGTTTTAGATCAGCTTGTTTTCAAGCTTTTACT
Organism: Lutjanus campechanus; assembly: GCA_027495735.1. Lineage (NCBI taxonomy): Eukaryota > Metazoa > Chordata > Actinopteri > Lutjaniformes > Lutjanidae > Lutjanus > Lutjanus campechanus. The sequence goes on along the minus strand of JAJHUR010113780.1, from coordinate 6,878 downwards.
GTAGGATGTGATTATTTCCTGTGACACTTCTAGGAGGAAATCTGTCACAAATATTAAAATAACATGCTTTATAATCGCATGTAATTGTTTCTCGTTCTGAGTATTTCGAGATTAATCTAAAATTTTAATGGGATCACTTATCAAAAATACTGCTGAATGTGAATATATGCTTTCATCACGGTCTACTGGTGATGGACTGCATATTGGCAGTTCCATCTGCAGCTCCAGAAGTGATGGAATTCTGGCACTTGCAGGGTTATTAGGTCAACGATTCAAAGTAATTAATTGTTGTATATTAACTTTAGTTCTTCTTTCCTTCTGCCTGTCTGCTCTTCTCTTCAGGCTGGCAGGTTATGTGGAGGCCTTGGCGTCTCGACTGGGAATGCAGATTCCTGACTTGAGCCCAAAACAGGCGGACATGTGGCAGACCAGAGTCAGCTCTCACTCGGTTGGTATCGTCATAAAACCCTCAAACTTTACCTACAACTCTACTCTCTTGCTGTCTCTGTCACGTTTCCAGTATAAATGCAGGTCTCTGTTTTCAATTATGTGTAAATGAAAGACAGACAAAAGCCTGTCAGACTAATAAACACCCAACATAAACACAGTCAGCTTGGATATTAATTAACCTGCTGGAAAGAGCATCTGAAGGAAGTGTAATGCATCGCAAACATCAGGGCAGACAACAGACACACAGGCCTCTGTGACGTGCCCTTTCTATCCCTCATTCATTGTGTGAGGAAATTAGACCTGAATGGTTTTTAATATGCTGTGACTGCTGACGTGTGTAATGTAATTAACTTTAATTAGGTTTAGTGATTAGTCAAGCATAAAAGGTTTCTGCCGGCTGATGGCAAAAGGTCAGGCCAGTTGTTCTGGCAGGTTTGGAAATACTTGTTTATTTTCTTGCAAACACATATAGAATACATGTCAAAGTGTGATGGGAATTAGGTGTCTCAAGTCAATCTTTTCACGTAGTCATTCCTGTTGAAGCTTCCTTATTTATTGGTGAATTTCTGGTCTTAATGCCCAGGCAAAGGGCAATAAAAAGAAAAAAATGAGAGTTCGATTACCAAGTTACTTATGACTCAAAGGTAAGAGGTATATTTTCTGGAAATGACAGAGTTGTAAAGCTTTCTTTTTGTGTGAATAATTTAAAGGGACAGTTATATTTTTGGTGTGAATTGCCAAGTTTTCGACCTAATGACCACAGATGAAAATGGATAAAATTCAAGACATGGAGCTGAGGTTGGGTGTGCCATGTCAGAGGGATTAAAATAGGATAATATAGAGTAACATCATTAATATTATGAAGATAAGTCACAGATTCTGAGAATCATATGAAGCATGGTGTCCTGGCACAGGTGACAGGTGTGTTACAGTCATTTTAAACATCTTTTCTGCAGCTAAAATTGTCATTAAGTTGGAGGTCACAAACACAAAGAGACATTGCTGTTGATTTTTTTGCTTCCAAGCTGAGTGCCATCTAGTTCCATTATGTTCAAGAAAAGGCAGACATCTCTACAGCCGATATCTCCAAAACTCACACAAAAACTATCTAGATGGATAAATAGCACTACAGGCCACAGGAAAAATATGTATTTTTGATTTTGGGGTGAACTGTCCTTTTAAAACATGTTGTCTTAAAATGTATTTTGTCAGTATTGCTTTCTTACTTTAATTTTACTTTGTGCAGGGAAAAGCCATCGGCGTTGGCATCGGCTGTATCCTCGGCATGTTTCCTCTCCTGTTTTTCAAGGACGACGATGAGAAGAAAGAAGGCCAGACGGACGCGAAGGAGAAAACACAACCACCACCTGCTCCAACAGAGAGCAGCAAAAACTGAAAACTACCCACTCACCAGAGACAAATACTATTTGGAATCCATTAGAATACTTTAAACTGGGACTGGCTGGCCGTGTCTGGGAGACTGGAGTGTATGGAAATGTCACTGAACCCCATTCAGTCTGATCTTTCCCTTGCAAGGCCCGGTCCAACTATCAAAAGGTATTCTGAAGAGGATTTTAGATATTATTTGATTGTAGACTTTGAACTTAAGCACAGGGACCTGACCTGTCTCCTGACCTGAGACGGGTGATTCACTGGACTGCTGCTACTCCAACTGTTGCACCGTAACCTCACCATGTTTTGACTGACTCACACGGGCTGAAACTCATTTATCTGAAACACACTGCAGTGACCTCTTTCTCTCCTGTGCTCCGAGTCTGATGAATATATTAACCTCTGACTCTAGATGGTTTGATGGCAAGTAAAGGTAACTGACCATTTGAGGGATGATGCAAGAGAAAAAAAAAAAAACTTTAGAGCTCATTAAGATAAAAATCTTCAAAATATCTTACGTGGCAGTTTGACCTCGAAGGTTTCTTGAATATTGTCAGAAGAGGCATGCCAATGACTTGATTCAGCAGTGTTAACTTATGCTTTGAAGAACTTTATGTGTCTTAATCCTAGTTATTGAGGGTGAAGACTTCACTGAAGAGGGTCACTTGTGCATATAAAGATGCACCCTTGCACATCAAGTACATTATTCTTACGTTTTACCAGCATGTCTGCCTTTTTGATGACGTCCAAGTCTTAAAGTCTTAAAAACTCTGCCGGCCTGTAACATTCACTCCCCATGACATAAGATCAGCTTCTGTTAGTGAGAATTCAGGAGGTTGAACCTACGAGCTGCTTCTTCCCATGCATCCTGAAAAACACATGGAAAATGAAAGAAAAAGTCAAATGTCCTGGAAAAATTTTGTCATCCTGGAAAATGACTTCTCCCATTTTCCTTAAGCTGTCTGTCAGAGCCTCAGTTATTAGTGTCCAGGCAGCAATGGTTAACATAATTCATAAGAAAAATAGGATTCAGTTTACAAATTAATGATAATGATACATTTTATTCACAAAGCACTTGCCAAGCATAGAGCACAAAGGGCTTTAGAAAAGAAACAAAATGAAATTCTACTAAATATATAATCATATTAAAAAAGCATTAAAGATAGATAGTAAGAGAAAGCAGTAAAAGTAGTGACATTAAAACTAAAATCTTTAGTGAACTGTTTGCATTAGTCTATGAACAATTTGTTCTAATTCTAAACATGTAAGAGATGATTTCATAGGTAAGGTAGAGCCACAGACTGTCCATCTTTTAAATCAACGTATGTCATACCAGCGAGATCATCACTGAAAATGTCCTGGAAAATAATTGCTAGAAAAGAGTGGGAACCCTGATATTATCTTTTTTGTTGCTTATTAACTTAAATTATATATCTGTATGCATTCACCCAAAGCAGTAACATGCTCAAAACGTCTCCCATCATGTAACCAGGCAGGTGCAGAAGAACACTAACCTTTTGCAGAACAATTTGTTACTTTCCTCAGAAGAGTTGAGCAGAAAGGAGAGAAATACACAAAGATAGAGAGTAGCGATGAAATACCAACACTGAACCACCTGAGACCTCTGCCCCATTTGCGCCAAACCCACTGGCTCCAATACCAAATGACTTCTGTCCTCCAGCTCTGCATCAACAAAGCTGCAGCGGAGCTACAACACACATCTTTCATGCATGGTGAGCAGACACTTCACCGCCAACCAAATTCTAGTAAAATATGCAAGTGGCTGGTGAAATTTAAACAATCATTTGGCGGGTAGACAAAAAAGTAAATTTTTCCCCCTGATGGTGAGACAGCACCAGGCCTCTAGTGCAGTTTCTGCTACCCTGTTTCCAGTCTGTGATAAAGCTGTTACTGCGTTTACAGCAACACTAACGCACAACTCTATTTTTTCCTATACCTACAGATATATTATCTAGTCTCTGCTCTACTGCCCTCCGCTGGTTGAAATTCAGAGAAAGTTGTCAGTTTCTTCCAGTTTAGTTCACCTCACACTGTCACATACTTGTGTGAATAAATTATCACCTATTTCCTATTTCCTTTCCCTGTTTAGTATTCAAACCCCTCAACGTCCAGCTGCTAAGCTTCTCTGCCTATAATTTATCACTTTGATTATTGTTCCTAATCAGTGTTTTTATTTTGAAATGCAAACTAGGTCATCTGCTGCATCTGCCAACCTGGAAACCTGGAAAGACAGAAAGCATATGTTTCCAAGTCTTAAATCAGCTGTCACTGATTTCCTCATTTATCTTTTGAAGGGTTCTTGTTCATCACCTGCTCGGTGCAGGTGTCTCATCTCACAGCAGAACTGAAGGCTGTTTATGGTGTTGAATATGTTTTAGAAGTTGAAATGAAAGGGAGCAGCCATGCATCACTGAATGGAATTTCCTCGCAAAAAATGTATTTATTTTTGTTATCATATTCAGACTTGTATCCATGTATTGTATATTCAAGGACAATGTTAAGAACAGAAGATATTTGTCAGCACAAAAACACCTTTGTGACTATATTTTCAACAAAATTTGCAACCAGTCGCTCTGTGTTACAGTCCATAACTAAACTTACTAAAGATTCTCTAAAGAGTTGTCATGTATAAGATTGTTCTAGTTATTTATTATGTGGGTAACCGTGAACCTAAACAGATAGAATGAAGAAAATGTACAAAGAATTGAACATATTTATGTAGTTAGGATTTTTGATCTGATTGCTTGATTTCCACCTTGCATGCACTGCTAATAAAAGCTCCCTATTGTACATGTTTACTTTGTAAGAATAATATTTTTTAAAAAGCAATTAAAAAGTATGCATTGCAGCAGGATATTACTCACTGGAGGTGTAAAATGTGTAACTTAAGCAAAAGATCAGATTTTGACTAGTGTGGTAAAATATATATTTTATGGTTGCCAGTAACAAAACACAAAGTATCATGTGTTTCCTGTTTTAGGCAGTCAGTAATGAACATAGATATTCCAAATAGGATTGTGTGTTTTGTGTAGGCTTGCAGAGGTTTTGCAGCTTGCTAACAGAGCCCTCTGCTGGGATGTGAACTGGAAAATGCAGTGAGGAGGTTTGGATAGTGTGGTGGATCCTACACGGAGCTGAATGTTATGAGAAAACTCTGCTTGTTGGGCAAAATGTGATGATGGGGAATAGTTTCTGATAATAGCAATTTGCCTCCTTGCATTGAAGCAATAAATTGCCTGTCTCAGTGCTTTAAGACTGTATTTAGTGCATAGGCAGTCACGGTAAGAAAATATAATCTCAGCATCAAAATACTGTAATTTGGGGGTTACTATCTTTTTTTCCTTCATTCATGTTGCACTGCTTCACCAAACCTGGAGAAAACCAAAGAAGAACTCACGGTTCACAAAAGCCCTCAGAAGTGAAACATTATCTTGAACTGAGGTAATTTTATTGTTGAAAAACAGGTGTAATATTAAAGACTGACAGAGCACATTCAATTATTTCTTCCTCCTTGATACGTGAAATATAGTATGTCACAGGTCTTGAGCGCATACATAAAGGACCTGATTTGCTGGCTGCTTATATTAATTCTGTTGATGCAAATGATGGTGATGACATTTGAAGTTTCTTTGAGGTTATTTTTGCTCTCAGTGTTTGTATGAACCTGTTTTAGTTTCAGGCAATTTGAAAAGTTTTATTACTTTGGAAATTTGGACAGGCAGGAGTCAGGCATTTCAGTACACAGTATGTCGTTTTATCTGCGAGGGTAACACTGTGCTCTGACCATCTGGTGCGTTATCCTAATTCCGCTCTTTTTGTTTTGTTTTGTTTTTTCAGATTTTTTGGTCTTATGTTCAACCATCTGATTTGACACAGTCTGTAACTTTTTTCCGATCAACCAAAAGAGCTTCTTTAAACTACCAAAAAATTATCAATATTTCAGGTGTGAAAATCTGCTAAAATGAAAAGGAATGGTAGTTTACAACTATGGTCCACAGTGAAGTATCTATATCTATTAACTATTAGATAGATCACCATGAAATTTTGGACAGACATTCACAGTCCCCAGAGAATGATGTTTATTTACTTTCATGATTATTTTTTCCAGTGGTTTCCCTTGTAGTGTGATGTAAAACTGCCTCAGTACCTTTGCTGTGTTTATTGATCAATGACCAGCTTTGATGTTCCAGGAGTTAAGAAATAAGGCCATAGTTTTAAAGTAGCCATCATGGGATTTGAGTTTACACACTGGGCTTTGGACTGCTGTCAAAGCCTCGTGGTGGCAGAGTTTTCTCAGTGAAGCTTCAACTTAAAGTCTCAAAAAAAAAAATTATCATTTATAAATGAACATGAGCATATCCACACATTCGGTCTATTCACTGCGCAAATTTCATAATTTCTCTCCCTTTAGCAATGAGGGTAAATCCATTTGAAAACACTGAGATAGAAATCTGCAGATAATATAGGTTAAACACCTTATTTCGTCTTGTGATGTTGAGTCATTGCTGCACATTCATCTAGGTTTAACAGTATGGATGACTGCTTTGTGACACATGGTGCTAGAAAATAATTTTTACTTTTCTGTCATGGCTAAGCTAATTACATTTTCTTTGTTCCAAAGTAAACATTCAGTATGTGCTCTGTATAAATGTAATAGAGAAGAGGAATTAAAATGATGACTTAGGTCCAACGTAATATAGAGAAAAAAGTGGAGAAGAGAAAGCCTGTTTCTGTGTGATCTTTTTAATTTTTTTTATTTTATCAGCTTGAATTAAGCTATTATCACCTGGCTGCAAACATCTGGCCTGGGGTGGACTTGCCAGCACATTCTACATGATCACATTATAGTTTATATCAAAAGTAATTTATCTTTTTAAAGTCTTTGTTTATTTGTTTGATTCAAAATCATTCATCTTTTAACTTAAATGCTTGAAGAACAAACAGACTGAGGCAGGTGAGATATTGTATTTAACAGTCTGTCCTACTGTAACAGGTGTGACAGGTGGGCCAGTCAA
>JAJHUR010113779.1:1827-22995 GCA_027495735.1 Lutjanus campechanus | reverse complement strand
AAGAGACAGGTGTGTGTGTGTGTGTGTGTGTGTGTGTGGTGTGACTGTGTGAGCGTGCAAGTTAACGGCACGTTGGGGCTTTAGGAGACTTGGATTCAGATCCTGCAGCACTGTTTTCCTGTGAAACTCCAGCAGTGTTTCGCTGACTAAAAAACTAAACTCGACCTCCAATCGGCATGAGGGTGAGTAGATAATGACAGGATTTTTCATTTTTAGGTGAACGATCCCTTTAACTGAAAATGTGCACACATGTTCTAAATTAAAGGAGGAAAAAATCTGAGTAAGTACCTTTTATTTGTTGAGTACATAATTCAAATTGTAAGAAATATGCCTTTCCACGTGGTCATTTTATAGAAACTATTCATTCATCAAATTTACTGAAAATATCATCATGTGTATCATTATCTGGATATGAAATGACTTATGTTGAGAAATGAGATTTTGTTCACATCATAAAGCTCTACCTGTTGTGATTACTTGATGCAGGACAGTGACAACCAGAGGAGGATTCCTGCAGTGCAACACCTCTTTATGGAATGACCATGAGGTGGCAGCAATGCCAGGGTGGTGTTCAGCAAGGACACCCAGTCTACTGCTACACTGCTATCTATCTGTCACTGCTGGTATGATTGAGTAGGATGCATGGCCAATCTCAGTAAAACTCAATCTTCAATCTCAAGTTGAAGCTGAAGAGTTTCAGTGAGCATGTATAATAATTAATGCATTAACCAGTAATTATTCTGATGTCAAAATTTAGGTAGAACTCAGTTCTATTTGATGATATATTCCATTGTTGGAAGCTGGGGATGTCCTCAGTACAAAAGTGGTCAGAAAACTGGACATCTAACCATGTCAAGCACTTATTTTAGAGGCCAACATGAACTTGAAATGTCCATAAAAATTGTCTAGTGTGATGTAAAACTGCCTGCACACACAGCAGTTATTATTAAAGTAAGGCAAATCTGAGATACGTATCCATAGTCAGTGTATTACCAGTAGATTGTGGTTGACACACCCCCAGTTTGGAGAAACAGCAGGAGTACTGGTGAAAGATTTATTCAGATTCACCAAAGTGCAAAAATAACACTAACTAACTAACCGATTGAGGCAGCAGTAGACCAGCAACTCCTGTGTTCTGTGAGGTAAAATTAATGTTTTTGTCAAAGAAATCTGGTGTCTTAGGAGAGCATGGAACTTATGTTATATAATTTTGATTTCCTTGTGGTGTGCTGACCGCCATCTACTGCCAGTAATACAATGACTATGGATAAGTGCCTCATACAACCCCACCTCAAAAAGTACCAAAACAATCCATTTAATAATTTACATGTTAGAGTAGCTATGTTTCAACTATATTTGTTTAGATTATATGGTTATTGTCTGATTGGTTCTGCAGAGTCCTCGTGCACTCTGTTGTACATATGTGTCCACTTAATTTCTGAGAAAGTAAGTTAAATGTTTTCAGAATTGACAGAAATGAAAACTACAAAATTAAACTCTGCTCTGGAAAGGAACCTGAAGCTACTCTGACCTCTAAATGGCATCCTGCTTCCTGCTCCTCTCTATCTGTATCCTGCTCTCTGACGGTTTCTGTGTAACTCCAGGATTTACAGTTTTTAAGCTTCCTGCTGCCAGATAAAACTCGAGCTGTCTGCCAACAAGAACAACAGGCTCTAAGTGTGTCGATTCTACTGGGCAAGAAATCAATAAGGCAACGGAGCTCTGCAGCCAAACAACAGGCCACGTCTGAAACAGAATCATGGAGCACGGAGGGGTAATGAGCTGTGCACAGCCCCCACCTACAGACTCTGCTGTAGTCTCTCCATGAAACAATAACAGCAGAGATGGTTGGAGGGGGGGTATTCCTACACCACACATTCCTCCGTCTTCTAAAAGAGTTTCACACTGCAACATTTTGATGATGATTTTGACCATTTCTATTCATCTTTTGATAATACTATCATAGGCTTTTGACAAAGTTAGCATGTCCAGCCAATGGCAAATGTTCAACAACATACATGTGCTTTTTGAGTGACAAGAGGAGGACCTATGTGAATGGGATGTTTATGTAAGGAAAACAAACCATGCAGCTGCCATTAGTAATGCACAGCAGGCTCATTACAGAACAAAGAGGAGGTTTGCTTCTACAAAGTGCATCATTTTTCATAACAGCACAGGATAGAGTTGGATAGTTAGAAAGATTTGACAGTTTGTTCTCTTTTTTCCATTCAGTGCCACACTAAACTCCTATAACAGCCTACAGGACTGGATGCTTTAGCCTACCTCGTCATCTGTGATGTGAAAGCATCAAAGTTCCACACAATCAGAGAAAGTAAAAGTGTGCATCCTCTAGGGTGACACCTTGTGGTCAGCTGGTCGACTTGCTCTTATCCAACCAGATTCTCATTGGTTGGACATTCACTGGTGTCACTTCAATAAGGAGAGTAGTGCTTCTTTATCCATTATTGTTGAGAGCGAGACATATGCAGACCCGATGTGTTTTATTTCTGAGTGAGAGGCTATTTACTGAATATTTACTCCAAACTAACTGACACCATGACAGAAAAGCAGCACAGAACGTTACATCAGCCTCCAGCCTCAGTGGACAAAGGAGCTGAGTGGATTAATAAGTTGAGAATTAATTTAAACTGATAGTTAATTGTTTACACGGCAGTGTAACCATGCACCATGAAGTGCCCTCCATCTCCATCTTCTCTGCTTCCAATCACAGCTAGTTTTGTGGTTTGTGGTGATTTAGAGACTCAGTTTGGAAAATTTACATCCTGTCATACTGTTGCATTGCTCTGAGTGCAAAGATAGGCATTTTTAGCAAGGGTGCCAGCTAATATAAAAATATATTTATGATTCCTCATATGTAGAATTCCTCATTTACAAGTTGCCACATTTTTGTTCTTAGAATGCACACTGTGTGGCAAAGGGGAAAAAAAACAACAATTGTTCGACTTGAAGAATCTCAGTCGACTGAGGAGTCTCCAACTGATGATTCTACTTCTACTTTCAGGGAAACCGCTTTATGTAAAAGTAATTAGTTGCGAGGAGAAGTAACTTTTGCATTACCTTTAAAAGATTGTTTTAATTCTTTTATTAATGCACAAACATCTATATTCTTTTAGTGTTGCTTTCATGTGGGGAAAAAAGCAACTTTCAAATTTTATTTATCATCATACCCATCAGCACTGATATGAGTTATTAATACTCCTTACCACCAGAGGGCAGCAACGACTAGCGTTCCTACCTGTAAGATATACTCATATTGTCTTAGTTAGAGGGGAGGATTTGGTGGAAGATGCTGGATGCAAATGTTAACTGAGCTTTGCTACAGTAGTTAATCACAGTGATTACCACAGATACAATCAGTTGTATAGTCAATGAGTTGATAAATATTGTAAGTCAAATAATTTTGGTAGCCAATTAATAGGTTTTGTTTTTTAAATGCTATTTTTATTTACAGTTTACAGATTCTATCTGATTCCCTATCGGCATTTCATTTTCTTCTTTATACTCATATTTCCCATTAAGAAGGTGTAAAAGAATAAGAACCACAATAGGAAGCCTGTGGAGACTTACAGAGAAGACAACATCATACTCTGGTCCAGTGAACGCTTCATCCATCAGGTCTTCAAAGTAATCAGCCAGAGCGTCCAACGTCTCATCTGCCAGCTTCTCATACTCTGCTTCTGACACCTCCCTTTTACACAGAGACATAAAATTACATTTTATCTGAATCACTCAACAGCAGCTGGTGATGCTTAGAAAATCAAAGAACGGTGGTTTACCTTTTCTGTACAGAGGTGGGCTTGTCCTGTCTTGATGCTGTCAGATGGATGTTTTTCCTCCACCTATCACCGTCAACTCTGCTCTCAAAGCACTGACACAGAAACACAAGGGGCAGATACCCAATAATGAGGACTCATTAATGACCACCACAATTGTATTATTAGCTGTCTAAATCCACTTTTGATTCCTTCATTTTGACAGCTTCTCTCTTCATTATTTATTCCATGTAATATCAAAGTTCACTCATCTTCTTCCACTTAAAAGTAGCTCATGCAATGAACAGAATTGGTATGTGACAGTTACATTTTTCCTTAATTCACACAACACTACAAGTGGTTTCTAGCTTCAAGTACTGTGGTGTCACCTTAGACATTTGTACAGGGTCAAGTAGATTTCTGGCCCACTTGCTCCTACCGAGCAAGTAAAAGCTTTAATGCTGAACCCTGCAAGCTGTCAAGGACCTGGATAATAAACCTCAAACCTACCATCACTGTAACATACTTCATAGATATGGCCTCCTTTGTTGGGAAAATGTTATCAAATTTCACAACGCAATATTCAAAACTGTCAATGGATTAGCACCGCCTCCATGTATCACATTCATCTGTTGGTGAAAGATTAACAAGATCTAGAGGGGACATAGCTCTCCCAAGGAGGACAAACATCCTTCAGAGAGGTTGTACAGTCAGAGCCTCTCCGTTTTGGAGTAAACAAAAACAGTTAAATATACAACACAAAAATTCTTATGGTTCCTTTGTACATAACCTAAACACCCAGACTTGCCATCATAGGTAGTCACTTCTTGCCTGCTCTTGTTTGCTAGGCTTTTAGTCTGTGTCTGCACCCCTTGTGGTTTTATGTACATCTTGTGTATTGTAATGTGGTTTTACTTTGTCAAGTTTTAACTGCTTGGGTCTGCTTGTGCTACATCCTCTGACATTCTGTGACTGTGCTGTCATGTTTTAACTGCTTGCATTGACTGTCTGTCTGTGCTACGTGTCCCATAATGTGACTTTATGTTATCATGTTATAACTGCTAAAGTTAAAATAGTTTTATAACAATTGTCTTGTTATATGTCCTTTGCATGATGCTGCCTTACTCCTCCAAGCTTTTCATTCTGTTTAGGTGTTCATGTTTTGCCTTCTAACCTCATATGTTATGATATACTTGTTGTTTTAACAGGTAATTTAAAGGGACAGTTCAAGACAAAACCCCAAACATATTTTTCCTCTTACCTGCAGTGCTATGTATCCATCTAGATAGCTTTGGTGTGAGTTTCAGAGTTTTGGAGATATCGGTCTGGCTTCTCTCCAATGTAATGGAACTAGATGGGCACTCAACTTGTGTTGCTGTGGATCATGATTTCTGGAAAGAGACATGGCTGCTGAGTTTTTCAAGTGAGTGCCGGAGAGCCATTCCATTGGAGATCAAATATCTCCAAAACTCAGGAACTCACACCAAAACAATCTAGATGGATGAACAGCACAACAGGTAAGAGGAAAATATGTCTTTTTGATTCTTTTGTCTGTTTTGATTGCTGTTTTTCAGGCCAAGGGACAGAAGTTGAAAATTGGCCCTATGGCTGACACTGCAACATTTACACGATGCTGATCAACGTGCATTATCCCTGAGAATAAAAGGAATTAATGGAAAAAATACACTGTCTGACGCTACATGTGGCGGGAGATTAGGAGAGTCCCCCAACAAATTGTAAACGGGGAAAAGGTGTCATACACTTTATTCCCTTTGTCACCAAGACAGAAATCCTTAAACAATCAAATTTTTGAATGGAGTTTGGTGGCAGCAGAACTTACTGTGTTTGGAAGTTGACAAATAGGATGCAGCGTCTGTTTAGTAAACGAACGAGCCCCCGTCAGGTGAGACAAGCTCCTCACCTGGAATATGAAATAACAATATGCAGTGTTATTGGAATATTAAATTGCAATATGCAGTGTTAGTATAATGTGCTGCTACATGATGTAACTACTGGCTGGCGTTGCGTGTCACTGTTAGCTAACATTAGCTACATAACATCAAGTCAGCAGTGTGTGTCCTCAGCTCGTACCTGGTTAGAGAGGTGTCTGAGTCTCTGTGCTGTGGCCATGTTGAGTTGTGTGTTCACGAGGTGACATACCTGTGAATAAACACACGGTGTTTTGGTAAAAGACAACATGCTCTACTGTTTACGTTCATGAAAAGTTCACCGGTGTCCTGTGCGTCTTCTTCTTCTCCTTTCGCTTCCTGCTTCTTCGCGTGTTTTGGCGGATTGCAATACCTACTTTTATGTGCATACCGCCACCTACCGTACCGGAGTATATAGAACGAGATTTTATTTGCATTAATCTGAAATAACCAAGATTGTTATATTTATTTTTTTTTTAAAAAGGAAAAAAAAGAAGCACAAGCACAAAGTGAAAAAAACATTTTGATAACTAGAACAAAAACTATCTTTAGAAAAAGAGATAACTAACTGCAATAACATTGTGTGCTGACAAAGCTTACTAAAATAAAACAAAAATATACACGAATTGTTTAGTCTTTGTCAATTTGGTCAAATTTGTCAACACAACAAGCATGAGGAGACATAGGTGCATATTGCCCCTGACAAATCTCCTCGTTATATTTTTTTAAAAGTTCAACCAAATTAAAACTAAAGGTTTTAAACAATATAAACTAAACTGAAACGAGGAAACTAACTGAAACTAAACTGACTTGAAAACAAAAAAATTGCAAACAACAACACAACAAGCAGAAATTAAACTAAAAGAATAAAAACTGCAATAACTCTTGTAATGGCCTAAATACATACAATAAAGAAAAAAATATATACCATTTAAAAATCCTCTGTTTATTAAGAAATGTATAGGCCTAACAACTCTCTGACTTTCCCTCACTTTGTCTTAATTTGTTCCTTGTATCCCCTCTAAATCGCAGCACTCTTTCACCCTATTGTGCATTAATACATGTTCAGCATTTTCCAGCATAGATTCTTGTGAATGTACTTTTCCCAGTGGAAATGATGTATTATTTAAAACAATGTGATCAAATTTTACTGTCCTAATCCCACTTTTTCTACCAAAATTCTGATATAGTGCATGTGTTCTTTTTGATCAGTGCTTCACCTTCCCCTTTTCCAAATGTAATGTTCATTATATGTCTCATATTTACTGATATTTAGCTAACCTGTCAGCAGATTCATTACCCTTTAATCCATTATGTGAAAGTACTCAACAAATTCTACAAGTGATCTCAACATCTGAATTCTAAATAAACTTTCACAATTTTCATACATTAGATCATCCCTGACTGACATCATGGTCTGTAAATTTGGAGTTGTACGTTTGATTAATTTGAAAATGGGTCAGTCCTTTTAAATCGAAAATTATTTAATAGTAAATACACAAATTAAATTATACTTTAAAGGGGAAATTAAGCACTTTTCATGTGGATGTCCTGTCAGTGCTGCTATACTGACTAAAGCTGAGTTCTCCTGCTTGCAGGGCCATGCCTGCAGTGCCTACAAGTACCAGGATGCATTGGGCCCAAGCTTCTGATGCATACAGCCACCCTACCCTATAGATTATTACTTTGTTGGCCAAAATATAGCCTAATGTGACAAAAATACTCATTGAGCACACACCCTGTCTACATAGAGGCAGTAAAACTCCAAACTGAAAAAGCCTGTAGTTCTTCTTTAACACCGACGACATCACTGTGACATCACTGCATGCAGTAAGAACAATAGATTTTGCTGCAGAAGAACTTGCAATTTAGTTACGAGTCAAGAATGGCATTACTTTTTCTGAAACTGAACTAAGCATCCATGGTCATTTTACCCTCACTTTGGAGCAAGTTGTGTCATAGAACTAACTTTTTTATGATGGGATATTAACTAAAAAAATAAATGAATAAATAAATATAAAGTTGTTTTTATTCCTATAAAACAGCCTGAGGTATGTATATTATGTTTTATTAGAAAATTATTATTTTGCAGTAAAATCATCACCTCTAAAAGTGGTTCATGTGACCCCGTTCTCCCCTACTCTGCCAACAAGACTCACTTCATGAGGTTTTTTCATGTCATTGTTAAAATTTAATTGTGAAAGAGCCCCTTTCATGATCATTCAGCTGTACATGTTCATCTGAACAGCCACAAACACAAAGTTATTATAATGAAATGCATGTGCTCCGTACAGCTGCTCTGACATCCTTACATCTTTAGTTAAATTGACTCATGATGTACATACACGTATTTATGTTGCTTTCTAATTCAAGTACCTAAGAATAGATGTGTCAGGTAAACTCTGCCTGTTCTGTTTCTTCCATCCAATCTTCAGAGCAGCTCACACACCCCACATTATTCATGAGCCCGCCCTGCAGACATCCTAGCAGGGGCTAGCCAATCAGTCCTCTCACAACTGGTGAGATGAGTCGGGCCCTCATCTGATTGGCTGGCAGCCTCTCTGGTGAGTGCCCCGCACTGAGAGATCAGTGGAGGATTTCTGACAGAGACCTCTGCCGAGGAGGATATCTATTAGACAGGATGTGGGGAAAAGGGGAGTAAGTTAAAGCCGTGCAATCTAATTAGAGGTGAAACTTTCACTAACCTACAACGGACAGCCATTGATTAGATTGACCTGTGCTCGGGTGATGATCCTCAGTTCAGCAGGGTCACCGGACACCTGCAGGACTCAAACACTCAAATATAGGATCTTAAAGCTTGTTGGAACTGAAGACCACAGCAGTGATTTTGTATGTTTTCTCCCGTTTACTTCTAATAGTTACATGAAAAACAGGCTCACAGAGTTGCATTTCATACTGCATACTGAAGTGTTTTACATTTTCTGAATATGTTTCACTCTTCCACTTTCAAGCAGCTGTTTTCATTAGTTCCAGGACTTAAGTGAGTTCAGACTGGCTTTAATTTAAGCCTGAAAAATATGAATGTACATGAAAAGAATTTGGTATTATTATCTGGAGGGGATCATGCGATTGCTTTCCTGAGCGTTTGCGTGATCAGTGGGCCTACATTTTGTCCGCAGCTAATTTCAAATATTACTAGACCGATCAGCCTCATTTATTTTTGTGGACAATCATGACAACACGCTGAAAGACCTATATGATTCAGAATTCCTGAAAAACCTCGAAGACCCTTTTTTAATGGCACCACTCCAATGGCGTCATGTTTTCAGGTCATCCCATTCTTGTGAATGCGATATCTCAAGAACTCCTTGAGGGATTTTTTTTTAAACTTGACAGAAATTCACAAGTTCACTTTTGGACTCAAAGATGATCTAATTAGATTTTTGTGGTCAAAGGTCAAGGCCAAGTCGACCTTACTAAACACATTTTTGGCCATAACGAAAGAATTCATAGGCTAATTCAGACAAATGACACAAATATCTAATGGGGATAAAATGATGAGGTGATGGCATTTTATATCCAAAAGGTCAAAGGTCAACTTCACTGTGACATCATGATGTCAGCTCTCTGTCAGTCCTCTGTAAAAAAAAAAAAAAACCTACCTGGAAATTATTTCCTGAAATTGCACATGTATGGTGAGAACTTTAATTTTGTCAAAATATACACTTATTACCTTTTATTAAATTCCTTCAAAGTTACGGGTCAGTATAGTGGTAAGTTCCATATTAAATTCCTTCAAAGTTTTCACTACAGACATTATATGAGTGTGGACAGACATGGATGTAAACTGTAATTTGGCTGGTTGGTGGAGACAAACAACTGCGAGGCAGTAATTCTATTTCTTGACTGCTCTGTTTTATACGACCATTGACAACTAACTTGTCACTCTTTTGAACCGGCCCCTAGGGGCCGCAAGTGATCAACAACTGCTTGAGTTTGAAATCTTGTTTCAGCTCGGGACAGCGTACGTGGAGGTCATGTTAATGTTGTTAATGTTGGCAGAAATGTACAGATCTCTGCTGGTTGGCATTGTGGTGGCATTGCAGTAGGTGCTTCACCATCTGTTGTTTGAGTTAGTCTTAAAAACTGGCATGGCCATTTTCAAAAGGGTTCCTTTGACGTCACACCTCAAGATATCTGAATGAGACATGAGACGTGCACACTTTATGTTTAACACATGCTGTTTTGGACAAAAAACATGCAGTATTTTGCATGCAGTATATATCTTTTCTGTTTGTATATTTCTGCATACTGGGGTCCCTCAACAGTGCTGGATTGGATTTGATTGGGCTCCTAAAAAACAATGTTTATCACAAATTTATGACCAGGAAAACTTAACACAGAGTGATTGCCTGCATCTCAAATTAATCTTTAAGGTCTCAGCTCTCAGATTACGTATACCACTTCTATGTGGCATATAATTGTGACTTTAAATTCAGTCATTATCTGCTCACCCTCATGCAGATTGAAGGTCAGGTTTATTTTGTTAGTCCACAAACACTAAACCCGACCTTCAATTAGCATGAGGGTGAGTTAATATGACTGAATTTTGATTTTTGGATGAGCAAATCCCTTTAAGGATTTGGGACCCCAGGGTAGTTGCTTGCTTTTGCCACAAAACCGTGCCACATGCAGCTTCTGCATGCAGTGTTCACATGCTGCAGGCAACACGTGGGAGCATCACAGATTAAACTGACACGACCTCAGCTCTTCAGCGTCAAGGCCAATGGTGCGTTTACTGTCTTGTAAATTTCAGCTCATGCGCAATTCATGACAAAGTATTAATCAAAACAGTAAAATATGTCATTGTAAAGTCCAACTGTATTTATTACAAAATATATCCAAAATATTTGCCATTTGCTGGAGGAACAGGAAGACTCATCCTGGCTGAATTCATTTCACCCACAGCACATCTGCAGTACATCAGATTACATGACATTCATCAATGTTGCATGCTATAAGTGCTGAAGACTGATTTGAAAAGTCACTGCATCACCACACAGTAACAACAAAACTTTGTCTCTGTTAAAAGCATCACATCACCTGACACACACGCAAATTTCAAGTCTCTGCAAGTTTGTTTCCACAAGTATCTGTAGTGACTGGGCACTGGAAAACACTGTTTTTTTAAAAGTAATTTCTTTTTGGTTCTGGACATGCAGTGCAGAGGTCAGCTGAGCCACTTTTTTGTCAATTATACAGCATAATCTCAACATAAATAATTTGTAGCATAGTCATATTAGCAGTGCAGGCACTTGAAGCCTTTATTAGTTGTCCTTGTTCCATTTTTGAAGGACACAGTCAGGATTTTGTCCTCATCTTCTGACTTGTTCACACAGGAGATCGACTTGCAGTCTTAGTTCTTAAGAGCTTATTGGATGCATATTATCATTATTTCATACATTTATGTTCTCATTCCTTAAGTCAGTCACAGTTCATCTTCTTTTTAAGGGTCGACTGATATGATTTTTTTTCAGAAGAGACACCAAATATTAGTATTCAAGGAAAGTGACAGCTAATATTTGGAACCAGTAGACATTTGCAGTAAAGAGAATAACACAAACTCAAACGCAAAACTTTTTTGAAATCTCTTTAAGCATCTGTTTAAACGTAAAACCTTCAGTGTTGATAGGCTATAACTTGCGACTTAAAACCAATCAGACAGTGTTGTGGGTGGGACACTGAGTGAGACTGCAGAGTGGTGACTACAGACAGAGAGAGGCAGCTGCATCCGAGCCAAAGTAGGGAATCTTTAAATGAATTTAGCTGCAATCAGATTTTTTTTTTTAAAACAAAACACTGATTCTGATAATCATTACTTCTTGTGGTGGAACCAGGGCTTGAGTCTGCTTCGCATGTGTTCAAGTTAGATGATGAAGAAATCACATGATGCAGAATCTGCAAGGAGCATTGTTCTTAAATTGTCATGCACAGCAACGCACATTCAACAATCACAAACTTTCACCCTGTAGGTACGGTTGTTTCTGCTCGGTTTGGCAACAGGACAGCAGAAAAGTTTCATTTGAACCCAAAGTGTCTGTTTCCCAAAACCCTGACCAGCATTCTTACATGTGGAAATAAAAGAAGTCAGCGATGAACTGCTCCAGCCAGCTCCGTAAAACACAAACACACGGAACACAAACAGAGAAGTCTGATTAACTTGTGTGAATCCTTTTCATATCCAGCATTGAGATTTGGTCAAAAGACACTCGTGTGTCCCTGTGAAAGCACTTGGAAGACTTGCGAGGTCTGTTCTCGTTGAACAGAATGATTAGTCCTTTTCAAATTGTCCATGTTTCCCTGCAGGTTCACTGCTCCGTCCGCTCACTGAGGGAGGCCGCGCCGCCATCAGGCTCTCAGGAGGCTTTCTTGGTGCACGTTCCTGGAGTCTCCTGCAGGTTCACCTTGGATCTGCACACAGAACATTTAGGTCAGATCCATCATGCTTTGGATGTCAAATGCACACTGGTCACAAATTCTTCTTTTTAAGTATGTCTATGGCTAGTGAATAAGTCACAGACTCATGTATATCTGTGAATTAAGGTTCCTTGTTCTCACCTGTTGTGTGTCATGTGACTCTTGACGAGGTGGCCAGCAGCCAGAGCAGACATCAGTGAGAGCTCTCCAGCCAGCACGGTGGCACACACCACCCTGGCCAGCTGTCGGGCGTTCTCTCCTGGACAGTCCTGACTGGCTCCCTGCACGCCCAGCATCTGCAAACACACACATACAAACACAAACACACAAATTAATAACCACGAAAATGAGCAGAAATCCAATATAATGCAGTCAAAAGTGAGGAAGCAAATTTTCCTGCTGGTGGAGCCGTAATAACATCAGCATTTTAAACAGTTTGAAATGATGATGATGATGATGATCTTATGATCTGTTTCTATGACAACAGCATAGTCACACCAGTGAAAATGCCCAAAGTCATGGTCAGGATTTCACTCGAGGTGATGTGATGGCTTTAAATCAGTCGCTCTTTACAGACGTGCTACAGAGTAAAACACAGCGCACATCTGTCCTGCCTTTCACTGCAAGCCAGCATTGATATTTCTGGTATTACAACTTATATAACAGTAACAGTAACAGTAAAACTGTGTTTCACAATATAATGGTTACATACAGTTTGCGGATCAAACGTGTGCTGAACTGTGGGGGTGATCCGTATGGGACATGGGACATCTGTGATCTGCTGCACCCCTGTATTATTGGCATTTCAGCCAAACTCACTGAGCCAAAACCAACATTGTTTTGTAACTGTCGTCAAACGTATTTAACACAGACAGACTTTATGTTATTCTTATCTTATAATCTGATGAATGATTCATAATACAGCCCAGCCTTACTATTTGGCTTAATGTATCTTAAAAATACATCCTAATGTTTTGTTTGTCTCAGTTTCTTTTTGGTGAGCCTTAATGTGTCAGTTCAGGTTTGTGGTATTTAATGGATATTTTATGGCCACATTGCTTCTCTTCTGATAAAGCAATGCATTTGTTTTTGTTTCTAAGCCTCGTTTTTATGAAAATGGCCCCAAATATCACCTTGTTTCTTTTTCCCAGGCTCTGCTGTTGTCATTATTAATGTTTGCTTACTTTCCCTAAAATGCAACAGATTCGTTCTCATTTTAAGATGCAGCTGTCAGCTGTCTTAATGTTAATAAGACGTATGTTCAGAACACGGTGGTTTATGTTGGTAATGATCATTTTGGTGCTGGTTTAGAGTTTGAACCATTAGTGAGGTGGCTGTTGCACTGATTAAGCTCAGCTGAACTGTATTTATTTACACACACTATTTCGTCTCCTCTTATACATCAACGATAAGAAGAAGAGTCTTTATTCTTCAAAAGACATTTTACTTTTGTCTTTTTTCCATCAACAATCGCACATGTTGATTTGGTCACAGTTCTTGTTAAATGATGTTGGTACCATCACATCTTCATCATGGAAGAAAAGATTGTTGTTGAACATATTTCATAAATAACACTGGTGTGTACCCGGAGGCAGGCTTGCTGGGGAGCCAGGTGGGTGCCTCCTCCGACAGTGCCCAGCTCTATGGAGGGCATGGTGCAGGTGATGTACAGGTCCTCCCCTGTCGGTCCTGATGCCTCCATCAGGGTGATGCAGTTACTGCTGCCCACTGACTGGGCTGGATCCTGGAGGAAACATGACACACACACACATTAACACAGGAAACACAAGAATACCTTGAAATAAACGGATGCACAACACTTCCTCAGAACTACTGTACCTGTCCACAGGCGATGTAGATGGCAGCCACCAGGTTGGCAGCGTGTGCGTTATATCCGCCGATGCTCCCCGCCATGGCTGAGCCCACCAGGTTCTTACTGATGTTCACCTCCACCAGAGCTTCTGTCGTCGTCTTCAAGACCTGCAGCACAGGGACGAGGAGTGAACATGAGTCCGCTGATAGAGTTAATATGAGATGGCATGATTCGAATGAACAGGGTACGACTTATGCTAAAGGATCTCATAACTCAAATAAAATACAGAATTTAATTCAGCAGGTTTTTGTGTGCTTTTCTAATGTTTTCAAACAACTACACAACAGTACTATTCTCCTGATTTTTTGTGTTTTGCTCCCACAATACAAATGGAGTAAAGCCAGCTGAAGTGTGAACTGTGTATGAAACACAAAAGATCCACACCTGAGTTCACAAAACTCATATGAACATTTTAAGACTTTTGGCTTGCAGGAATGATTCGTCCTGTTCACACTGACCATGAAAAGATCCCTACACGACAATAATGGAAGTGATGGGGGACAAAAGCCATAACCTAACCCTAACCCCAACCCCCCAACCCCAATTCTGTGGAAAAATATTCCAAAGTTGATCTGAAGTTAATGAAGCTTCAGTGGGCTGAATATGTCAAGTGGGTATGTTCCCTCAGTGTTTCCCCCTGATCAGCAGAGGGAGACACAGCAGTGGATTTTCACTCCTGTCCCATCCCACTCCCACAAAAATACTTCTGTCTCGTCCCAATCCCATGACAGAGTGAAAACAAAATCTGTCCCATCCCATTCCCGTCAATCAACAGTCCACATGTCACCACACGCATTTTTAGATATAAAAAACAGAGCTGATGTTATTATGATTTCTGCTCCTGCCCGCTCTCGTTGACTTTTTTCCTGCCCTGTCCCAGTCCTGTGATAGATTGTGAAATTGACCCATCCCACTGGAATCCCGTGAAACTTGTGTCCAACAAGAATCCCCAAAAAAGTCAGCCTCTACTGCAGTGTAGGGATGGAATTTTGCACTAACAAGGCTTAACTTTGGAAGATTCTACTCGACATAGTTTTGGGTAAAATTTTAACTCTACCTGCTGAATCTTGATTTTAGTCTTGTTTCCTATCAACTACTACAGGAAATCAGCACCCACTGTCACATTCATTGTAAACTAAAAGTGCTGCGCTGCTATTGGAAGCTCATGTGATGAAAAAAAGATCTTGTAAGTCATTTAAATGAGAAACCTTCTCAAAATAATGACTTGGTATCTCAAAATACTGAGTTTAATCAAGCCTTGAGAAAGCTTCTCATAATGACTTACAGGATCTTCTTTTTGCACCACAGTGGCAGAAATGGGTTTCCATACCTTTCTTAGCACTTGATATCTCATTCTAAAGAATATGCATCAATACAAGCTGGTACCTGCATCTACACTGGTTTATCCAAGGATATCCATTTACAACTTTCAGGCTTTCTCAACTATAAACTGAATTTCTTTTGATGGACACATGGTCACCAATTTAAAGGATGGAACAACTGATTAATGCCGGTGAACATCATACAAAGTTTGACAAAGAACTCAGTGCCAACAACAGTAAACAGCAGTCTCAGTCCTGCTTCTTCGTACCTCTCTGACCACTTTAGCGGGGATGGTGGCCTCGCAGACAGCAGACTTGCCCCTGCCTTCGATCCAGTTGATGGCGGCCGGTTTCTTGTCGGTGCAGTAGTTCCCGCTGACCGCCACCACCTGCACCTCTGGGAAGTGCTGCTGCAGTCTGCTCAGAGCCTGCTCCGTACCCTGCAGACACACGAAGAGAAGGGCCGCACAATTAATTGAAGTTTTACCGAAATCGCAATATGGCTTTCTGCAATTTTTAAATCGTAGGAAGTGCAAGGGATCACATGTGTCACACTTTCCTGCAGTGTGATAATGTGGAACATTCTGTCAAACAGCTGTCATCAAAGATGTATGTTATGTTACTTTGACATGCATTTGACATACTAGAGCAGTTACCTTAGAGATCATGTTCATCCCCATGGCATCACCAGTCTTGGAATGGAAGCGGATGTAGAGATTCCTGCCAGCCAGAGCGATCAGCAGCTTCTGGAGCCGAGCAAACCTGCCAACAGCAACAACACACTCTTATACACAAAAACCACCTGTAGATGCACAACAGACACTGAGCCCATGCTCTGAATTGTAGTTCTGGTTTCACATTTTACCTGCTGGTGTTGTCGAAGGCTTCTTTGATGGTCTGAAACCCGTCGGTGCTCTCCAGCCAGGCCTTGACCTCAGCAGCCTGGCAGGCAGAGGGCAGCCTCACTACGGGTCCTCGAGTCATGCTGTCAGACAGGATGCGACTGCTGGCTCCGCCTCCCAGCTACAACACAAAGGGGACAAGACAGGGCCACGAGTCAGGTACAGTGTTCATTATCACATGATGTTGTTATTTACTGGGATTCTAAATAATTATAAATGGTCTGATTAAAATAATAATAACATAGAGACACCCCATTAAAAGGTCATTTGTCATTGCCCCGCATGACCCACATGACTGCTTTCTGATTTGGCAGGAAGACATTTTGTCTGTCCCCTGTGTCCCAAGTCCAATGCTTTGCTGACCCAACCATCTATCCTGATCTCCTCCCTCAGAGGTATATCTGCACTATAACACTGTCAATCTACTTTTGCTTTGTGAGAATGAACTGTCACAATTCACAGTCCAAAAAGAAAGTAAAACTTCCATTCACTTGGCAGACCGTGGTAGCTCATTAGTTGTGTCACCCATCTCACTGAACATCAAGCAATAATTTATGTCAAAGTTATATTATTGTTCCTTGTTAATGCAGCTCAAGTCCAGACTGAAATTTCTCAGAAATCTGCATTGCTGTACTCTGCAACAATAAGGCTTCAATGAGGCGCCTCATGTTTTTGTAGCAGTGCTCAGAACTACTCAAGTTGAAAAACTTCAACTCACAGCATAAAGGTGGCTAGATGCAGTCACGTTTTCCCCGCTGTAATACTTGCGTGAGAAATATGCTCAGAGATGACAATCATGGAGGAAAAACAAGTGGTGGCTGATGCTGGATATCCAGAGCTTTATGATTTTATCAACTGTAGCGACCATGATTTGAATGGAAAACAGCCATCTGGAGGCAAATTAGTGCAGTACTTGAGATTTCTGGCAAATTATTTTCATTAGATTAAACTCTACTAATACTTAAATGATGACATACAGTTCATGATCTGTGCTAAGCTAACGTTAGCTGACTTTCAACATCTCCCTGGTCAAGCTGCCCAGTGTTTTCTCCTCTTGTGTATCCACACTGACTTCTGTTTCCCTGTGTTCAATGTAGTTAGAGTTAGGGTAGTATTTAGAGTGGTCAGAATCAGATCCAGCACAGGTGCCCTCAGCCTGTCCATTTTTTATGCAAATGTTTAGGTAGATAACTAACCATCTACAAAGTAAGTAGTTAACTACTTCTAGCTAACCAAAAATAAAGGTACTTCACAGCAAAATCACGGTTAGGCTAAGGATAGGTGATTCACTTGTTGCCTAACAACCTTTTACAACCAGGCTTTTACTGTGACAAAAATAACAGTCAAATGTAGATAACCTTATCTAAAGTGCAGTGCCAGTTAGTAATTCTGCATGCATCAGCTTAAAAAAAGTTGTGACAATCACTTTCTGATGTGAAATTTCAAAGCAACATGTGAAATGTAGCTGGTTATTCTATAGTTCAACATTTCAGTGTGAAAACTCCACTGACATTTTTCTCATAAACCAACAAACTACACCAAAAAAGACAACAAGGTGCAGAATGACAACATTACATAGAAGACTGTAGCTGATCTGAAGGCAGAGGCTGGATGTTTTCTACTCATTCTGATGCTGAGTGTTTCAATTATTTTGTCCACCCTGTAAGAGCCTAACAGCATCTTTGGAAAGCAGCACTATTCACACTCACAGCGATCGCTCGACAGCCACGGTTGGTACTGGCGACCAAGCAGCCCTCGGTGGTTGCCATGGGAACCTGGAACTGTTTCCCATCCAGATGCAGTGGTCCAGCCACGCCCACCGGTACGGGCATGTAGCCAATCACGTTCTCACAGCAGGCGCCCATAACCTGGAAAACAGAAATGTGGACAAACTTGTAAAACAGGAAAAAAAGAGTCTTAGAGAGAAGACAGCAGTTTGTCTTTTCTCTGTGTGTGTGTGTGTATGTGTGTGTGTGTATGTCTGTCTTCACCTTGGAGTAGTCATAGTCGGTGTACGGCAGGGAGGAGAGCGCAGAGGGAGAGGGGAGCTTGGCAGAAATCATCTGTCTCCGTATGGCCACTCCTCGTTCTGGTCTCTCCATCATGGCCTCTAGTTTGTATGCAGGGATGTGTTTGGAGTTGACCAGCAGCATCACTTCAGCATCACTTAGGAACCGAGGCCCCATCTGCAACAGACATAATCCTTTTCAGTCACTTACATTCACTGTGGATTCTGGCCACTGGCTACAGACCAGACCAGACCAGACCAGACCAGACCAGACCAGACCAGTATCTCCACTTAACAATTCAATTAAGATGAGTAGAAACACAGTCTCTATATCTGTTAAAATCAACCATTTTAAAAAACTGCCATTTTTACGTCTGGTCTACCACTGCCTCAATCAGTTTGTTTGTTTCTGTTATTTTATGACTTTGGTGTTTTTGTTTGTTTGTGGTATTGTGTGTTAAAGGGTTAAAAACTGATCAAGGCAGCAATAGATCAGAGAGGTAAAATGACTGGTGTTTTTGTCAATGGTGTTGCTTTAAATGTAACGATGCAACAGCTACTTTCTGGTTAAACAAAAATGATATTACTCTTCAAAACAGTAACATCTCTGAAGAGATCATTTCCATAATGTTGTTAGACACTTAGAATAACAATCTGAGCCTGTCAGCTGCAAAACACGCACTTTTAGTGATGCACTTTGATGGCTAAGTTGCCCTCAGTTGCCCTCAGTTTCACTCAGTTTGAGCTCAGTTTCACTTCTGACTCATATCTCACTTCTGCAGCCCTCTCCCTCAGTACTGGACCAAATTCAACAAATGTTGCCCACATTATTTTCATTTCACACTTCACACATAACTTAAGTTGGTTGAAACTTAAATGACACTGAGTTGAACCTTCTATGTTAAAGCCCTCTGAAACACACTTGAAACATGTTTAAAACACAGAAGCAATACCTGCAAAAGTCTCAACTTTATGAAACTAGTTTCACGCAACAGCCAATGAAAATGCTGACTCATTTCGACTTGACACCAGCTTATCAGCAAATGAACAAATTAATAAAACAAAGGATGGTCTTTTGGATGTTCTCAGATGGAAATTATTGTCACAGACTTCACACGTTTGCAGGCGACTATTGTTACTGCTGGCTTGATTGTAGCTCGGCTTAAAGCTGTAGTGCATAACTTCTGTTGCCCCCTAGTGGAATTCTGCGTTATAACAACAATAAAGCCGGCACTTCCGTATGACTTATGCCCAGGTGTACACACCGTGTACAGCGACGCCAATACGAATCCATGTTTGCCTTCTCCGTCGGTCACTTTCCTTCTTTGCTAATAGTCCTTCAGCTGAACGTCCAGGCGTTTTCTTTGTGGTAGGATCCACTTCTGAACTGTGTCTCGGCCGCTTCTTTGGGTTCTCCGCCATGTCGCTTTCTCTTTCTACCTGCGCTCAGCCTCTTGCTATGAGACTCTACGCTCGTCCTCCCCCTCCCTTCTTGTTGTGCGGTAAAACACGTCATTTCCTGTGCACCAGCGCGGGAATGTCGCCGGTTGACAAGCAAATCAAAAATGATATATATTGGAAAATACCGCAAATGTTAGAGGAGCCGATCGGCTTAATCAGCATTGTGTCATCTCCTTTAGTAGTGGCTTGGGTGAGACGGACATTTACAGACATGTAGAAGTTACGCACTGTAGCTTTAACATAAAGTTTTGATTAATCAGAGTTGTTATATAAAATACAATGATATGAGGCTTCATTCTGATGTAATAAAGTGGCAACAAACAGCTTTTTATTTATTTATTTTCCCTGAATTAAAGGGTGAAGCGCTCACCGCAGGCCCACTGGATCAAACTCCTTGAACAGAGTGTGAAATGATCCATTGGTCTTTATTGAGAAGCCAGTATGATGTGTTTTTTCCTCCAGCATATCAACAATCATTAATGCACATGTAGCTTTCTTTTTATTCTCCAGTACAGCCATTATGAAACACAGTAGCCAGCCAGTACCAGAAGAAAAAGCAATACAACACATCCAAATTGATATTATGTAGTGATAAAATTATATGAAATAAGACACAAAGATGCAAATGTATTTACAATGACTTCCCATGTGATATAATCTAGTGAGAAAACAGTTATTATTTAAAAGATTAACAAACTAGCTTGCTAGTTTTAGTGAAATTAACTGTTAAATTGTATTGCATGAGACTTTGATTATTTTTGAGTGGCTTCATTTAACTGTCAAGTTGCATGGAAATTATGTTTCATGCAACCTGCAGCTAGTTGCATGAAAGTTTCACAGTGTAAATCCAGCCTTACAGAAGAAATGTTGCATGCAGTGTGGGAGAAGTCGATCCAACCTGAAATCAGGTCTGACAAAGTGCAAAGGTGAGCTGAGTGGATGTGAGGACGCGTACAGCCGGTGGAATCAGTGCAAGTGTCTTTGCTATTGGCGTCATGCTCTAATTGGTTCAGCCTCAGAGAGAGAGTGGAGTGACTAAGCTCATTACAGCGCAGTTAAATCACACAGGTGCCTCAAAGCCTGCAGGCTCATTGGTGGGAAACGGCTCTGCGGCCGAAGCAGACACATCGGGGAGCTGAGAAGTAGGCCGAGGTGGCATAACCGCTCAGCCACCTGAGAGGAGAAGCGAAAGGTAGATTTTATGGGTTCACGACTCACCTCGGGGTTGTTGAGGATGGACACACATTCATCCAGGCCTCTAGGCATTGGGGGGATGCTCGGCTCATCTGTCTTGGTCTTGACTTCTTCCTCTTCCCCTCCCATGACAAAGAAGCTCTTGGGCTGGGAATCAGCGGCCGGGGGCGACAGGGGCCGGATGACCTCATCTGGGGAGACAAGGTGGAGTTAGATACCACAGTGCTGCACAGATCCATCAGCTACAGCATCATCACTGAGCACACACA